>CAUHTR010006538.1:0-17491 GCA_959609185.1 Schmidtea polychroa
TACTTACCTCTCAATACCTTTTGAATGAGTTATGGTTCAATAAAATCCATTGGCGAGAACTCCGAAAATTTAAATATTAAAAATTTTAGCATGACTCATTGGATCGAGAATTTCAAAAAGTATGTGCTCGCTAGATCACTTAATATATTTTAAACGTAATAATATTTTATTGATGAGTCATCGGATAAAAAAGGTTAAAATTTTTTTCTACCAGGGGAGTAGGTGATCTAGCGGGCACACTTCCATATACTATTGTAGTTGATTGTTGTATTTTTATTGTTATTGTTGTTTTCCAACAAAACCTCAATTATGTTTTGTTTTTTCGATCATTATTGTTCCCGTAATGTCGGGAAAAAACCATTCACAAAAGGCTTCGACACCAATTACGAAGGTCCATTCAAACTCCTAGAAATCAACGAATAAAGTTTTATTTATAACTGCAGTCTTAATAAATATCATATCAGATACGAATGGAATGACAATGAATCTACCATATGCAGTCGAAAAGTACCATTATTGGATAAAATTTATATATATTCAACGTTTATCAATATTGTGTGGAAGTATCATTGGGAAATATCAGAGCAAATAGAAGTTAGCAATCTGTTGAATCCCTTCGAACGATTTGTCGCGTTGAATTATGAGCAAAACGTATATGTACTAGACAATTGACAACAAATTATAAATATCCTTGGGCCATTAAACAATATCAAAGAAAATGCTACTCAAAAATTTATAATCTTATACAAATTAACATTTGGACAAATGAGTGAAGAAATTAGTTGAAATTGAACCAATGATAAATGAAATTTATGTGTATTGGAAAGCAGAAGAACAACAGAAAGCAGAATTATTTTCAAAACCATATGATTGAAACGATAAATAAAAGAAAATCTTTTGTTAAATATAAAAAATTTACAAGTAAATCTCACTTACGGTCTTTCAATACATTATTACGAGAAACTCATTCATGATAATGGGACGTATACGAATAATCAATAGTCAGAGTTCATAGTCAATAAGAAGCAGTACATTTGACTAACGAAACAAACCGAGTTGAAATAGAAATTGATAACAATGAAATAATTGTGTCACGTCGGCCAGGCGTCAGGTAAAGGGTAAGTCTTTGTAAATAATAAAATTCAGGTGGTGTTAGACGAATACCAACAAAGAGCAAAGTTGAGTACTCCGAACTCAGAATTCAACAGAAACCAAGAAAATTTCGTAATCAAAATTCAATTTTGCAAATAGAAAACCAATCCGGATCGATGGCAAATCACATTTATTGAAAATAGACTTATTCATCTTTCTTATACTCAACTCTCTGGAGAAATAACAAATGATCATAATCTAACAGTACCCGTAAAACTCTCATGGGCAAAAAACGAAAGCTCTTCATTAAACTGTAAAGAAAACTCATCTAGTAACAATTATGTTGAATTAACCTTCATATGTGTTATTGTGGCAATACCAAGGCAGCATCCAACTCATCTATATCATCATCATGTTGAAAACAAAAGGAAAGAACAATCATTTTCATCATTCGCTATATTCAAAACCACAGACAATGATGTGGTTAGAAACATTTGTTCAGTAAGATATTATTATTGCATGCTATTGACCTAACATTTCTTTCATACAAGGAGGTCAGTGATCACTACTTTATTTAAACAAATAATTGTATAATATTTAAATATTTATAATGGATTATGGTCATGTAATTTGATTGGGTAAAATAATCACACACCGTCGCGACAAAATATTTTGGGTATAAAAATGACAATTGTTCAGATGCTTTGACGACAAAAATTTTTTTTAAAGAATTACAAAAGAAAACTCAAATTATCAAATGGAAGAAATTAAGAGAAGCACGAAGCTTTATGCAAATTCTGACAGAGAAAGAAGAAGCCGAACAGAGAAGATCATAGTAGTAGAAGAAATTTAAAAATACCGAATTGGGCTAGAATAAGGAATGAAGAGATGAGGCTATGCCTTTTGAGTTAGAAAGGAAATCAAACATAAAATTGGCAGAGTTATTAGTAAGGTAAAACAAAGAGCAATGGCAAACCCACATAGTCAGAGAATCGATAGAAATCTTGGAGGATGATAGAGCTAATAACAAAACTTTACGGGAAAAATCTTAGTGGCAAATTATGAAAGAAGTGTGGCACAAAAATATAAGAGCGGCAAACGGAATCGAGTAGATGGCACTGGAATGTCGAATAAAAACAAAAGCAAATCTCGAATATCAAAGAATTTTGTCAAGGTAAGAAGAAAGCGAGTTGCTCCCAATAACAAGAGATATACGGAAGTTAAAAAAATTATTTATCAGAAGGAAAATGTCCAATGAGGAGATCAGAAGAAACATCATATTCATGGACGCGGAATATGGTGTAAGTGAAGAAAACCGGATGATTCCGTTGTCGATATGTCTAATAGCATATACGGGGAAAATTTTATATTATTCTCTAATAACCCCAAGAGAAAAATTGAAGAATTTCGTTACCAAAATTCACTGAATAACGGAAAAGAATACAAGAAACCAAGACGATCAATACCAAAGCATGAGGAAAGTTCGAGAACTAACAGCCAGAAAGATTCTAGTCGGGTATGATCTGCAGAATGAATTAGCATATAGTGGAATGCAGGTAAATGAATTGTGGGGAATACGAGATTTGTCAGCAGCTAAAGCATTAGAAAAAAGGAAAGTGACAAAAATGGACAATGATTCAAGTGACTCAGAATATATAGGTATATGTATAAATAAAATACATCGATCTTCGATGTTTGAGGCTCCCATGATAAATTAGAATACCTGCCTGCAGCACTGGAGTAACCAGCGGATATGATAATTTTGGGGATGTTAAATGCTTAGGGCTAGTGCTGAATTAAATGTGATTAATCAAATATATGGGAAAATAAGAATAGAATAGAATACAAAATTAAAAATATATTCATTAAATCAGAGTAGGCTACATCAAAGTAATATCAAAACCAATATGGCAATTATTATAATATTGAAGTATCATTATTGGTATTATAAGCCCATTGCTATATTATTAGTTATTATTATATCACATTAATAATCAATATTGGTATTTTAATTATGATAGGAAAACAAAGTAAAAATTTTTATTAGTGTATCTCTTAAAAATTTTTATTATTATTATCATTAGGTATATTATTATAATTATCATTATTGTCATTATTATTATAAGTAATGATAATATTATTATTATTTTTAATTATTATTATTATTATTATTATTATTATTATTATTATTATTAATATTATTTGGCATTATGCCGATTTACTCTGATTTTCCCATTCCTTATATACTCTTCGAAATCGGGATGACAAATGGTTATTGCTGAACCAATCTCTCAATTGACATTTGCTTTCACATATCTGCTTCGGCTGTCACCCATAATGGTCCAACGAACAAAGATAATAAATGGCTCGTCCGGCCTTTCTGCACGCCTTATCTTCTCCTTGGTTTTTTCCCATTAATCATTGTGTCACGATAATGGGCCCAAATTTTCCTTCTATTTACTTTTCTCTTTGTTTACCCATCTCGGGTTTCCTTCATCTCCCGGGTTCTCCATTGGCTCAAATTTCCTATTAACTGGGTTTTCTATTAGCCAATTAATTAATTAATTAACGTTTTCTGTTTTAACACATTTGAATGTTTTACGACCCTTTCTAACCATTTTCTGATAAATCCCTAATCATCATCTTGCTGACCATTAGCTAATCTATACCTGTCCCGTTTTCCCCAATTCGATTTCGATGATTTTACAATTTATTGATTTTTCTCGGATTTCCGGATTCTTGCCTTTCGTAACTGCTTTTGCCATTTCCTAATACTGCTTCCATCGTACTTTCCTTTACTATCAATTCTGTGCATGATCACGCTTCTATTTGTCTTTATTTTATTTAAACCTAAATTTCATTTAAATTTATTTTTATTTACTGNAAATCATACTTTAATTTAAAATTTTTAACTTTAATTTACTTATTTAAAATTCAAGACAATTGATTACTTAATTTTAAAGTTTAACCTTAATTTACTTAACTTTAAAATTTAGCCATAAATTTACTTAATTTAGCCTTGTTTACCCAATATAGCCATTGATTTACTTTAATTTAAAATTTGAAACCTTAATTTACTTTAATTCAATTTTTTTAGATCCTTGATTTATTTTAATTGAAAAATTTGTACCATACTTTGCTTATTTGAACCCTTAATTTAATTTAAAAATTTGAACCCATAATTTACTGTAAAAATAATTTACTTCAATTTGTAGACACATACTTTACTTTAATTCATTTTTCAGAACATAATTTATGTTTAATCATCCTTTGAAGCCTGGTCATTATCATAATCATCCACGTTTGATGACAGAGCAACTCGTACACTTCATCGGCCACCTCATAATCTGACAGACAAATGGAACCTGTATCATTAGCTGCGGTGATTTTCTTGACTTGTAATTTCTCAATATCTGCCTCATTTGCTGGTGGAGGACTACTCTGTTCAAATTGATTCATAATACTCGTTACACACTTGTCGAAACTTTGATCTGAAAATATGTAATCTGACGAATCATATCTAAAAACCAGCGGCAGCAATCCACCAAATAAATTTGATATTAGTTGGCCAAAAACACTATTTCTGTTATCAGGATCTCTTGGAGTCATAAAAAAGGAACCATCAGTTTCGTTGTAGTACTTCCAACAGGAACATGACGAATAATATGAAAAACATTCAAGGCATCATCATCATTTTCCATTGAGTTGTCAGATTCAATACTTTCAATAAATCCATCCTTGCACGTCACACATTTACCATCCTGAGATATGTGAACGTCCCTGTTGCATTGAAGAGCATAGTAATTATCGTTATTAAGTGAAGTCATTAAAGAACCAAAATCCGAATATCAATTTTTATTAAATCCAATAGAAAATCCAAAACACAAAAATCCTTTTAAAATTTAAACAACAATTCCAGCAAAAATCTCGAACAATCTAAATCAAACTTCCAGAAACCGAATTGATAATTCCACAATTGTCCGCTCCTGTGTGCGCACACAAATCAATCGAAAAAAGTGAAAAGCGCACACAGACGCGAGATAAATTAATAATTCGACAATTGTCCGCGTCTGTGTACACACACAAATTAACTCCAAAAAGCAGTAAAAAGCGCACACAGACGCGAGAACCGATAATTAACCAATTTATTTTAATTTAAAAATTTGGACTTTAATTTACTTTAATTTAATTTTTTAGATCCATAGTTTACCTATTTATCTTTAATTTACCATGCTTTTTTAGTGAAGACACCCTTTTTGTATTGAAAATCCAGGAACAATAGTCAGAAAAATCCTGGCTTTTTTCTATAGGACCTTTTTTCTATTGAAAATCCAGAAAAAATAAGTAAAACAAAAATAATTTGAGCACCAACCCCCCCCCCCGGGGTACCCGAATGATCATGCTGTGGTGGGCTACTAACTACCTACTGTCGTTCGTTAATGGAGTATTGTCTTCCCTTATGTTTGTGAATCCATTAGTTATCTTCTTGCCGAATGAGGTTGCTTGTGTTTGTTTGCATTAGTTGGTAATGTTTGTCTATTGTCTAAAAAATATTAGTTTAATCAAGGATATGGCTTACTGTGTTCAGTCAAAAGTGCCACTATTCTTTATACATCTATATTAGGTATGCTGAAAGCGATTGTGGTTGAAAAAAAGATTTCCGCTAGTGTGTTTTGTATATTTTTGCTCCTGACACCAGTTATATTGTGGGGTATTCACGCCTAAGTTGGTAGTGTTAATAATTATGATTGTTTATTGAATAAAGAAATTTGAAGAGTCCAAAAAGAGTCTCCTTTAAAACTTGCATCTTGTATATTTGATTTGCGTGTGTGTGTGTGCTAATTTTAGATGTGCGACAGATAAGTAAAACCAATTTCAATTTAACGTAAAAACGTAATAATAATAAATGTATACAATTTTTATTCAAATATAAAATAATTAACCTTAGTCTTTGGCTCTATTCAATATTTCATTATTGCATCATTTAGTATCCTTTTTTCTATTTGTTTTGTCTATTGTTAAGGTTTTGATAGATTGTTTTCTGTTTTAATTCCAACGTTGATTTGTGATATTCTATATTCTTTTGGTTTCTATTTATTTTTGGACCGTTTCTGGAATCTTCTATTAATTTTTTTGCTATGGTAAATTTTCGTAGTGCTTAGTTATTCCTTAATTAACTTAAATTAAGTGTTTAATTGTTAATTTCAATGCTTTAAATAACATTGAAAACATTGAAATTAACAATTAAAAATTTCATGACACACCTAGATCATGTTGAAGTGACAATGATGATTTAAATCACCAAATAACAAAAATAAGAATATCAAATACAATACAAACCCAATCGGTTTCATAAATTAAAAAATATCTTTCATATTTTCTTTCTTTTTCTACCATTTTCTGGAGCATCCAGAGCCTGGGCATTATTGCCTTGTCCCAGTTGCACTTTCTACACCAAACGCCACTGAGATACGTTCTCTATAGTGGTGGTTAGCGTGCAAATTCACTCACCAATTTATTTACCAATTGAAATTGGTTGTAATTGTAAATCATCTTTATCAATTTATCATGTTTCATCATTTATATATTTTTGGAAATTTATTTTAGCCATTTTACAAATGGCTTTCAAGTAATTTGTTTTATTTAAAGTAAATTTTAAGACTTGAATTCTGATCCATATGAAATATGAGATCATTATTCAAGTTCTTAAATATTAATTTTAATCAACAGTATAAATTATTTTTAATTAATTTTCAGGGTTTTTTAGGAATTTTATGACATTTACCTTTATTTATTTTGGAATTATTTCGAAAAAATGTGAGTCCGATGTATTTTTAATTATAATCAATGAAATAAATAAATCAATCACCTAAAATATGTATTTTTTTAAAAACATTTTGGGGAAAATCGATGATTAAAATAATTTTTTTAATTTTTGTAATTTTTTTTTCAGGAAATCAAATCTGGATTGAAAAGATCTTTTTTTTCTAAATATTGTCTAAAATAAAGTTTATTATAGAAACGTATCTCATCGTTACATTTCTACGAATCAAAAGTTTGTATGTGTTTTTTAGTATGTGTTGCGCTTGTGTGCAGTTTTTAATTTTTCTTCCACTTTTCAGATTTCTATAATATAAGATGTATCTCACTGAGCTATAAATGAGAACATCAACGTGAAATCAAAGTAAGTATGTATGTTTCTATAATGTAAGATTATTGATTTTTTTGTTATATTATAGGAAACGGTTCTCAGTGGTGTTTGGTGTACTATGGTTTGTTCTGTGGTTGTTAATTAAAATTAAAAATAACAGAAAATTAATAAATATTCTCTTATCTATAATAATGAAATAGATAAAACTAAATTTTAACAATTTAGGTCTTGAAGTTTACCACAATAACAAAATCAATAAATCAACTATTTTGATAGCTTAGAATCAAAACTAGATATGATGCGAACAAATTATGCAAATCCTTACATATGCTAATTATTATTCTGTTAGTTTTATGACTTTACCAACTTATTTTCAAATTTTTTTTCTAATTTTCTGTCAATTGAAATATTCCAAATCTGCAAATGATATTCTTCTTAATGGTAATCAAACTTATTTATTATCCACTTCAAATGCATCTTACCCAATTATTAATTGGAAATTTAAAATTCTATTTCGATTATCTAACCCAAAAATAAATCAAAGATTTGTTATTTTATCCATAACAATTAAAAATATTCATTTATCAATTGGATTATATCTCAGTGGAAATTATAGTTTCAAAGTTTTTATTTCAGAATTATCTGATATCAGCAAAACTTTTATCGTGCCACAGGATTATTTAATCCATAGCAACGAAACTAACGAATTCAATGTGCCAATAGAAGGTGAGTTAAATGAATATTTTTTAGTTAAACTTTTTAATATTTCATTCTATTTGTATAATCGATTTCATGGAAAGATCTATTTATATGAAGTATTAATTTTTGGAAATAAATTTTGCTCCGGTACTAAATGTCATTCGTCGTCAATGAATATAACTAATATTCATTGTTATATTGATAAAATGAATGAATATCTATTAAAAAATAGATATTGTAATTTGAATAAAGAGAAGAATTTTACTGCTATAAATTGCACGTCAGGTTACAAATGTATTATTATTCAAACCGGTGTTTCAAATTTCCTAATTAACAAAAATTCCATCAATGAAAAACATGAAAATGGAGAAAATAAGAAAATATGTCTCACAGAAATAAGAATGAATACTAAAATTACGGTGTGTTTGGATAAAGATGATCGGGAAAAGGCTGCACTTTGTTATTGTTTTTCATTGTGCTTTGGCAAAATGAACGATTCCGTTTTATTGTGTAGATGTTACAAAGGATGTTTGAAAGAAAATATTTATATTTTTCCTTTTACTGAAAATAAATGCTTTTCCATAGATTTAACACTATGTAATGTATCTTGGATAGCAAATTTTAAAGACAAACTTATCATTTCTTTGATAATAATTTTCAATTTTGGATTAATATTTATGATTGCAATTGTTTATGTAATTAAAAGAAATAGAAAATTTTCTGGTAAATATAAACCTTCCATAAAGGAGACCGAAAATAAAGTAAGCAATTGTGAAATGAAAACAATTATAATTGTACCACCTCGAGAAAGATTAATTTGATAATTGGGAAATCTTAATTTATTTGTTCTGTGATTGTTTAATGATTTTGAATAAATATGTTTACATAATTATTTTAATAATTAATTTTTCTTTTACTTAAAATTCTAAATTTTTTGTGATATTAACAAATTAAATATTTTGTTTATATTTACGTTTGGTTTTTTATTGGTTTCGTTATAATAGTATGAAACCCAACAAATTTCACAAGATATAATTAATAAATTAAATCCCCAATATAGTAACTATGAAAAACAATTAATAACGAAAAATTATTGATTATAAAATTGCGATAACGAAATCTGAATCCAATCTGATGATGATTTGGCTGGAATGCTTGCTGAAAGGTTTTTTCTGTTTTGTTGCTAAGAATTTCTATCTTCATATTTTCTTTATAACGTGCTTTTTCTAGATGTCTTGTTATTTGAAAACTTGCGTATTATTTTTTTCTATTATTAAGCTTATAATGTGTAGTGTACCGACGATATATAACTGAGAAGTGTTTTTGAAAAGCTTTGTTGAGGTTCTCAAATCTCAACTTGATGGTTCCTATATAAATAAGAACACAAACACTGGTTCAATAAATTTATTTAATTATCACAATTACAAATTTTGTAAAATATAAAGTTAGAAATATAAAATCAACAATCACCTCAAATATATTTCAATTTGTATTGTATATATATGCGTGTGTATGTGTATGTGAATGCTTGCAGTTTCCTGAGCTCGGATGTGTAAATAGGTATGCTCTAAATTATATTGCAATATCAATTTCTGAATTTGAAATTCTTCTTAGAAGCTTTTATTTTTTGGGTATTTTGACTGAGAAATCAGTCTACTTATATATAAAATCCCTGTTGACACTACATTTTGAATGTCAATACACTCTGTTTTGTGAAAGTCAATAGAATTTCTGTTTTAAAAGTGCAGATTTTAATTGTTACTATTTTTGGAATTATTCTTTTATCCAGCATCTGTAATGTATTTTTGTTTGTCATTGATCTAAAACAATTAATCAATTAAAGTATTCCTAATAATTCAATAAAAGATTCAAACTATATGTTGATTTGAGCAATGTTAAAATAATTTTCATTGTATTCGATTTTGTGTCTTTATGATATTTTATTAAATAATCAATTTCATTTTGGATATATTCTTGTAATTTATCATCAAATAAGTGGGTTTTAGCTGAAATTCTTAGTTTTTTCTAATTTGGCATATGTATAAGTCTCATTGCAATTTGTTTTGTAGCATTTGTAAAATTGGCTATTTTATGATTTAATTATACTTTTATTATCATATTGGTAAATTATTAATTCACGTTTGATTGAAAGATTAATTCTGAATTTCCCTAATTATTTGAATGGCAATATTATCAGATATAAAATAAATTTTTTTAAATAAAAATTTCAAATAAAATAAAAATTTTCCTTTGTAAACATAGTGCACTTAGTGCAAAAAATAATCCTCGAACTAGTGCCTCAAACAAATAATCAACAAAATGTTGACTTTTTCCCCAATGTAAATAATCAACCAAATGGTTGATCTCAACAATCAAAAAGTAAATATAGTGCCACAGTGCACTTAAAACAATCAACATATGTTGATTGAAATAATAATAATAATAATAATAATAATAATAATAATAATAATAATAATAATAATAATAATAATAATAATAATAATAATAATAATAATAATAATAATAATAATAATAATAATAATAACAATAATTATAATAATAATAACAATAATAACAATAATAATAATGATAATAACATTAACAAACAATAAAAATAGACAATTATAATATTATCAACAAACAAGATAAATTTATTCGTATGGGGTTTATTTTATTATAATGTCACTAAGAACCAATAAATCAATATAATTGCATAAATAAATAAATTAACCGATCACGTCAAATTGTTAATAATCAAATATAAGTTACTATCACAAGTCAATCTAGTAATGTTTATTCCTTTAATCACATAGATATTCTCATTATTGATTATTGTCCACATGTATACCTATTGTGTATTTATTTGTTCCTATTATGTAATATTTAAGTTTCAAAATCTTTAATGTTCTTCCATCTTCTAACAGCTTGATCATCGCGAAAGGTCTTTTATACTGAGGTTTTATGTTTGAGGTATCGACGAATTTTAACCAGGCGTACGTGGCTGAGATGAGTGACTTTGGGATATATGGCTTGTGCAATATTGAGGATGTGAAGGAGATGTTGGAATCTAAGGATAAGAAGTGGTTGCGGGTATGATTTATCTGTTGTAACGAGAAGTCTGAATCGGTTTCTATTAGTTTCGATGGCATTCATGTATTTGTGCTGAATGGTAACTGCGTTAAAGTTACCCAGCTAGAACGATTAGGTGTATTGTGCCATCCAAGTAGTACGAAAAATAGTGATTTGGTTCATCCTGAGGAAATAAAGAGAATGCGAAGTGATGACATGATAGTGCACTGAGCGCGTTCCATGGTCTGGGGATTGTAGGAGGAAGTTCGTAGATGTTTAATGCCGAGGGAATTTGTCATGTAATTGAACAGATCTGCTTCAAATTAGCGGCCTTGGTCTGTGATGATGGTTGTAGGGATGCAATAACGAGAGAACCACGTAGAGAAGAGGAAATCTGCGACTGTTTTGGCTGTAATATTTGGAATGGGGATCGCTTCGAGCCAACGTGTCTTTCGATCTATCATAGTCAGAATATAGGAAAACCGTCGTTTGGTGGCAGTGGTCCTAGCAGGTCGATGTGAAGGATGTCAAAGCGTGAACCAGTGGAGAATGTGGTAAACGGTGGTTTGGTGTGTTTATTCACTTTATGCTGTTGGCAATCTTGACGCTCGTTCACCCACCGTTTGACGTCCTTAAACAGCGCGTACCAGGTGATGTCAGGATGGTGTAGGTTATGAACTATGAGGAATGCGTCTTTGAATAGTGATTCGTGTAATATGGGGCGCGGTGAGTTGTTAAAAGATATGTGGGATTCTTTGAATTTTGAGATGTCCGTCTCAATGGCGGTGTGATATCAGATGAAAAGAGAGGCGAGATGGATATTGAATTTAGAACTAAGGGCGAAAAACAGTCTGCGATGACGTTATTTCCTTCTGCGATATGTTTGATCTCGAAGTCGAACGAGGATAAGGATGCTAGTTGCCAGAATACTCTATTTGGCGGATCCTTCATGTTAAGACACTGTAAAAGTGGCTTGTGGTTGTGAAAATGGTAAAGTGTCTGCCTTCGAGGAAGCGTCTGAAATGTATAACTGAAAGCACTATGGCTAGTAACTCTCTGTCGATAGCGCTATACTCTGTTTCTATTTGCGAGAATCTGTGGGGAAATAATTCGATCAGGTGGTGGATGCTGTCTTTGATTTGGTGAAGAACAGAACCTGCTGCTATTTCTGAGGCATATGTAGTGTGGGAAATACAGCGTTGCAATGTTGATCAATTATTTCTTTACGGTGGTGAATGCCGAGTCTGCTTCGTCAGACCATTTAACGATAGCTTTTTTGGGAAATATACAGAAGTATTATAACATTAGACCAATTGACTAAGTAAGCAAAGTATGTAATCTATACTTTGCCTCGTAAACAATGTTGAAAATGTATTCAGTACAGCACAGGTCTTGGGCTCGGAAGAATGTGCCAAAACAAACTTTTCCAGACTCAACCCAGACAAAACGACTCCGCTCTTTGAAAATCACAATTAGAAGGCAATGAGAACTTATAACAGTTATTACCAGGAGAGAAAATGCACATTCAGAGGGTGTTGATTGACTAGATCAGGATGAAGTTAATCAGTCTACAATTTTCTTTCTAAGAAATGATAATGGTGAAATGTTGAAGCCAGTAATAACTGTGGATAAACAACTAACTTTGCCATAGATGGATGATGTCTTGTGATTATTTTTTTAATTAAACATCTACTTACAGACCTAACAAAATTAACATTAACAACAAAATTGTGCCATGTAATTTCCAGTCTTTGTTTTCATGTTTCATCACTGTAAATGAGAAAGTAAAAGATAAATGATATGTATTATATAATTGGCTGGTGTAATGTTTGTAATGTTTGTTTTAAAATTCTAGCCTGATTGGATCACAGCTTTAATATTGCTTCAATTTTTGTGACGGTACTTCCGTGTTATCTTACCCCCAAAAATTAAATTATAAAATACAATTAAAATAACAATATAAAAAATGAGAGAATACATTATTGATGACGTTATTGAACATGAATTTATTAAGGCTATCTGTGATTTATGTGATTATGTGAGTTTATGTGGCGCAAACGTGTTCTAAGCAACAGTGCCGATGTGTTCGACACTATTCTCAACGACATTGTGGTTTTACAAACATTTGCTGAGTTTGTAACTGTGATTTAGAAAATAAATATAATAATTATATGTGTTCTTTTTTAATTTAATTTTTGGGGGTAAGATAACACGGAAGTACCTTTGTGACAATCAATTGATCAATTAATCTAGTAAGTCTTTTTTATATTATTCTGTGACAGTTTTCTAATGAAGTTGAAATATTAATTTAATATAGTTTAATACTGAGGTATTTTATATTAAATTTTTATTAATTTTTATGTAACATAGTTTTTAGAGAGGTTCTTAGATTTGTGACAGGAGTAGGGGTAAAAATTGTCATAAATAGTGACATACTTTATGGACGGCCCCTAACAGAAAAACATGATTCATATAACTACAGAATATTATAACAAATAGTAAAGGAAAATTAAAAAAAGAAATGAGACAATAACAATGTTAGTGCATTATTTTAAAATATATTCCAAATTAAAATTTTAATTACATTAATAAAAAAGTATATTAGGGTTAATTTAATACTTCATTAAAACAATCAAGTTTGTATTTTAAAAATAAATTAAAAAATATTATAACGAAAATGTAATCATTTTTATTTTTTAATATACTAAAACTAAATCATATATTATATATTTTTTTGAATAAAAGTTTTTCGATTAAAAATTGTACTGATTTCAACCGAAAGCACCACCTAAAACATTCATAATGGGCCAGTATTTTCTTAATTGCTTGTATGGATCATAAACAGACCTATTGCATCTCCAACCAATATTCCTTTTTAAAAAAGTTTCATATTCTTTCCATTGTCTTTTTAAAAAGTGGTTTTTATCAATCGAATTGAAAATTCTATAAATTTCTGAATCAGCCAATATGCCATTTAAATTTTTATTTTCTAAAGATTGAATATTAATAGTTAAAATTGAAACTAACATAATAATGCATATTTTAATTTTCATTTTTATTTTGTAATAGATAACTTAAAAGATAAAGTTCCTTATATATTGATTAATTAAATTATATTTACGATTGATTAATTCGCATTCGTAGATTTCATTAAGTCGAGTGGCTCTGAAAAATAAATTTATTATTATTTATTCTTATCATTAATAGTAGTCATATTATTTATTACTTCTGAATTTCATAACCCTCAAAATATTGATGATAACATTTAATATTGTTTAATTAATTAATACTATAATTAATTAATTAAATCGTAGAATTGACCATTATTGCTTTATATCTGGTCATTAGTCCATAGAAATAAAATTAGTTGCGAATTGAAGAAACAATTTTGATTCTTAAATTTTCTATATTTTAACAATTAATCAATATATAATATCAATATAACAATTAATCAATTAATCAATATTAATTAATGTTACGAAATGCTTGAAAAAAAATTATTTTTCCTCATTTAAAAAATCAATATATAATAATTAATAGATAATGATTAAAATAACTTTAAAATTCGTGAATATCAAAAAACATCAATATCTTTACTGATTCATAGTAAATATTTTTATAAATACAATGGTAATTTAAAAGAAATCAGAGGTGAAAATCAAAAGAAGTTCTTATTCTATTATGGTTGATGCTCATCACCGAATTAATTAGTCCCTCTTTCGTAGTCTTAAAATAATTAAATGAAATCCCACTTATTTTTCCTAAAAAGAATGTAAAAGGCGTAACATAGTACCTAAAGGTTTTTCAATCACAAACAAACTCAAGTCCACATTTTCATTCTAACAAGACCTCAAATTCAAAGAAAAACAGGAAAGAGAATGCTAACACTTTGCATCTCAGCATGTTTTAAAACATTTAAACCTTGTCCCCAGTGTTAGGCAAAAACTTAGTTTAGACCAAGTATAGACATCGTAACGAAAAGCATCGGAACACTACATGCATATATAGCAATAAGTGAAGTTTAATTAAAAAAACCATACAACACCAACTAAATAATATTAATAGAATCCACATCACACAAAAGAAAAATCAAACAAAAGCAAGAAGTATTGCATGAAATTGATTCAGACACATCATGAATACATATCAACAGTAAACAAAATAGAATTGACTGCAATAAAATGAGAAATCAAAAAGATTTCCATAAAACGACATCATAAAGTATGTTAAAAATAAAAATTTACAGCAAAATCAAATAAAACACCAAAACAATTCGCAAAAAATGGCGAAATACGTCATGGCCGCCGAGCAACTAAACGAAACTAACAAAAATAAACATTTAAGAATTAAAATTAATAAAAAAATAAATAACACAAAATTACCAGAAAATAAGAATTATATCTTAAATATAGAGAAAACAGCATAGAATGTTCTGGAAAACGTCAATATCCATCATGGCAGCAAATCTAGTTAAAAATAAATCAAACATAAAATCTAGAAAATAAAATTAATCATAATTTATAAAAAATTGCCATTAAAATAGTAAAAATTAGAATTCGAAATTAGCCAGAATTAAAGTAATTCAAATTTGTTTTACTGAATCGACGCACGCACGCACACTAAAATCCGGATATATATATAGATGCATTGGTCACAAATCAATTGTACAGCCTTAATCTTACATTTTATTTATTCATAATACGGATGTTCACGCAACATTTTCAAAACAGAAGGAGCATCTTTTGCCACAGGAGGCGGCTTATAATCTGATTCGAGTATTTTGAAGAAATTTCCTATTTCAGGGCTTACTAAAATATAAATATGGTTGGTTTGAATGTCTTTAATTAAGCTCGAAGGATTCTCATAATATATCATCTTTCAAACCTCCAATATTATTTTCAATAAAAAACTTTATTTTCAAATAAACTAATTTACAAACATAATATAATATTAAAACATCCATACTAAATTAAAAAATATAATTTTATTTAAACTTTAATGTTAAATTTCTTTTTTGTAAAACCCCATAATATGACCTTGAAAAATAATAATTTTGATGATCCAGTGGTAGGGTAATAACTATTATCATTATTTTTCGTAACGAAAATGAGGAACGAAATTCGAGGAACTATTGTATGCAGATGACAGTAGCAACATTAATTTTTTGAATAATTGAAAAGTTCCTTCGCATTTTTATTTTTCTTTTTCATACATCGCGTAGTTTTTTCTGTTCATTTTTCTGTTCAATAGCGAGAAACGGCTTCTGGATCGAATCAAAATTATGATTACTGATATAGAATAGCTCTGGAGGAAAATTCTAGACTTTCCACTATTATCCAGCGCACTCATCAGAAAGAAACTCAATAGTCTGATTGATCTATATGACAAAAACCAAAAGAAACCTTCTTATAAATTCACAGCTACACTTTCTCAGTTATTTGATGTCACCAACATTAATGGAGAATGGAAAAGCACGGAGGATAAAGAGCTCTACTAGAGGCAAGTTAAGAGAGGCAGAAAGATTGGTTATTCAATGGTCAAACAAGCCCCTTTGGAATCAATCCACTCAAGAAAACGAATTCGACTATCAAAAACTCAATCTTCTTCTCAATCGCAACTCACACCAACACATCAAACTGTCTCAGATTCTTCGGATTCTGAAACCTCTGCTTCTTCACCCAAGTCGCCAACCTCTTCTTCTACATCATGTTCTCCTGAATGCAAACCGAAATACCAAAGAGCAGCGGGTTTACTAGTACTGACGGACTTTCGAGGACGACATAATGGGAAGCGATAGCGACGATGATCTCATTTTTATAAAGGAAAACAGACCACAAACAATATCAATCAAATAAGAGCCCAGGGCATGCAGCAGTTACAACAGAGAAGAATCACAGTGCTATTTGGATTCAGATGAGGAGTATTTTTTAATGGATGAGGAGATGCAAGATGTACATAGAACAGAAAACGAAGAAAGATCAGAAATGTATAGACATAGTGGAGGAAGAGCTAGAACCAGAACCAATTTTGCATTGGAAGAACCTAACTTCATCATCGACAAAGGAAAATCAATTATCACAGAGAAAGAAATATGCCGAAATTTTAGAAGACGCTTCAATAATGGGGATGTTATGAATTTGGCTTTGAGAAAAGGATTTCAAATAACAGCAATGTATATAAATGGATGTGAAATAGAGTTAGTCCTCAGCGATAAGGGTAATGAGGGCATTACCTTGACGGCCCCCGGAGGAATATTGGATGACAGGGGTCGAGCAATCAAGGAATTTGAATTCTCGAAGTATTATAGAGTAGGCTTGAGTAGATACAGGGTGAATATCTACGTAGAGCCCTCATAACATCAGCAATATCCACATTTCACAATTCAACCCAATCCAGTCCAGAGAGTGGTGTCGATAGATCGTCGTAGCGGTGACTATATTGAAAATCTAACTGTTTGATCTTTGTCATTTAATTTGACTT
>CAUHTR010006539.1:0-17473 GCA_959609185.1 Schmidtea polychroa
AAGTTAAATGCTAGAGACATAAAATTTTGAAATAGTTAAAATTAAAAATATTTGATATTATCTACATTACCGTTTATTTATTTGTGGAATTGCATGTCAATTCTGTTGCTTAAATTTGAGACATATATTATACATTTCTAAGCATCAGTGATGTATAAAACGTTTTAGTAATTTCTATTTGATGTGATATCGCTCTTTGTCGAGTTCTTTGACGAGTCACTCGGAGCGAACAGGAAGGGTTCCGCCATAAATACCTAGCTTTGTCATGGCAACTCTGCTATAAATTTGCGTATTTAATAATTTTTTTTTATTTAGAAGACTTCAGAAATTATTAATTGCAATATTATTGCAACTGACACCGATTTATTTGGGAAACTCAATAAACGGTTTAATATTGTACATTCAGCTTACATTGAAGAAACTTAATTGGTAACCAATTATGCAGATTCTTTTGGCATCTCCAACGCAGATTGGGCAGAAATTTCATTTGTTTCACAGATCCCATTTTTGCAGTTACCGTTTGGACAGAGCTCCGCACAGGTATCTATAATAATATTAGGAATAAATGGGTAATTTTGTTGTTAGTGAAGGCAATTTTTCTATCTTAGATTTATACAAGTCTTCAAAAGATGATGGCTTTCAGGAGCTTTTAATAGATATATAAAATTTCAGAATAATCTTTATTAAACTCTAATATTCGTATGTTAGACCATATAGAAGTGACTACAGCAACATGAAAGTTGCAGATTATCAAAAACATATTAAGGACTTGAAAAGTACCACTAGAACGAGGTTTCATAGAGGTTGATATTCTCTCTACAGTCAAACATTAAGAATCGAAAACGGGATATAGTCGAAGAGTTGATATAGTGGTCCCTAGTAACTTTAATTGTGCGTCTTATGCTGATGTAGAATAGATCTTTAACTACCCTGTATTAGACCCAAGCGAAGCTATTGGAAACTAGGAAAAATATATCCCTTTAAAAGTATAAAAGAAAATGCGAGTGATCAATGACTTTAATATTATTATCGACTTTTTCTATGATGACCACCTCAATAAATAATATTTGGTCACGGCTGGTTTGTCAATCAAAATTATTATTTTCATTAAAAATAGAATTTCGCATTGGTCAATATTGCTCAAATGTACTTTAATATTTAAAAAAACATTAATTTAAAAATAAAATTTTTCAACGTACCCCCCGAAATTATAAGAATTTCTGTTGCTGGAAATTCAGGTTTCATATTTTCGCCTTCTGAATTTAAATTTATTCTAATTTTCAATATTACAATTTAACATACCTAATAGGACTGTTACATCTGTAATCACGGGAGGTTCTGTTATAATGTTTTCCCTTTCTATATAAAAATTTTTAATAAATTAAAACAATAAAAAAAGAATTATCTTTTATTATTTAAATTTTGAATAAAAATACCTGAATTGTTATTGATCTCTTCTTCCGATTGAGAGTCGACAACTATGTTTTCGTCTTTAAAATTTAAATTAAAAGGATTAAAACAATGAAAAAAAATTCTTTTTTAAATTCAAATAAACATACTTGGATTGTTATTGACTTTTTCTACCAGATGTTGAGAGTCCACAACTATGTTTTCGTCTTTAAAATTTAAATTTAAAAGATTAAAACAATGAAAAATTTTTTTAATTTAAATAAAAATACCTCATTGTTATTAATCCTCTTCTTCCGATTGAGAGTTGACATCTATGTTATTGTCTTTCTCTTTAAAATTAAAATTTAAAAAATTTAAAGATTAAAAGAATAAAAAGAATTCTTTTATAAAATTAAAATAAACATACCCGGACTGTTCCTGATTTTTTCTACATCTACCTTCTCGTCTTTTAAATTAACATTTTGCATTTTTTTTTAAATATGATAATAAATATACCTGCTTTGTCTGTAACCCCTTCATTTAAAATTGAGTCTAAAATACGCTATTTCATCTAAATTTAAATTTTACAATTTAAAAAAAATTTATTTCTATTTTATGATAATTAAAATAAGCAACATTTTTAAAAAACACTTTGATGCAACTCATTTGAAATTTTTAAATTATGATTTTTTAATTCATTTTTTCATTTAAAATTTTGAATTTGAATTATTTAAAAATTATCAGTTTAAAAAAACTGATGCATTATTTTTAATTAAATATTAAAAATTTTTAAAAAATAATTTAAAATTGAAATTTGTTGTTTTATATACCTATTATAAATTATTTGTAAAACATTTTAATGTACATAATTTATTTCGACTATATATAAATTTATTTAAAAGAAATTAAACTTGTCTCATCTAAATAATTGTCATTTTTTTCATCGATATCATTGTTTGGTGAGAGATCACTCATGCATTCCCCGTCAATACATTGGCCTTCCACACAAAAGTCTTCGAAAATGTTTTCAAAATCTAAAATCATATATGCAATGTTAATGATGAAAGTAGATAATTTCATAAACCTGGTCCTGGCTCTTCACCGGAAGGAACTTGATTTGGAATTTGACATATTCCATCAACACATTGACCACTTTCGCAATACTCCTCGCACGAATCCTCTACTGGAAAATCAAAAGTTATTTAATTGAAGTAAACCATTTAAAGAAAGACAATAATGTCAACTACTGAATTCTATTGCTTACGATATTGTGGAAATTATTTTTAATATTTAATTTTTACTATAAAATTCATTTTATCATTATTAACGGTTCCGATTTTTATTAATTTTATTTATAAAATTTTTATTATTTTTTAATGTAAAATATGGCTTGCTTCTTTCTTGTTTCTTTTCATCCAATTAAATGTAATTTTTAGCGCAATCGTCATTATATCTCATTTGTCCTATCGCGTGACATTATTTATGCAATGATGCGTCTGCCGGGGTTGGCTAATATGTGCCATAACCAATCAATATCTTCACCGAAGGCATTTACCAACAATAAAAATGAAAGGTGTTTTGGCGAAGAAATGAATTATGAGAAAAGGTAGTAAAGGTCTTGGAAATTAAATGACCGTTGAATTAAACAACAACCATTTGCATTAGCCTCTTGAAGTGAAGAAACTGCAGAACTTTGAAATCCTAGATCTCTCTTGAAATCTTGAGAGATTTTTTGCACAAACGTCTCTCAAATCTAGAGTTCCTGAACCATATATATATATATTATATATATAAATTATAAGAAAAAGATCATCAATTAATGCATAATTTTTTTGGAAAAAGAATTCCTAGTCAGTTTTAGTCTCCAGAGCTTACCTGCTACATAGTTAAATTGAAAGTTTTTTACTACTCCTAGTTAATATGACCCCATATAATTGAGAGTCTTCTCTATTAATTTCATAATCATACTTTTATTCAGTAAAATAATTGAACATGTGCATAAAAAGTCAAAGGATTATTACCTTGCAGTTCTTCTGGAGTATCTGGTGATCGGGAAATAACAGCCGTGTCAAGAAATGAACTAAAAGGGAATAAATAATAACCTTAATAAAAGACTTGACAATTCGTAGACTAACTTTAAAATAAAACATAAATAAACAATAATAAGAGGTTTATTATTCATGTTTTTGGAAAAAAATAAATCTATTTACTTTGTCATGTAAGTAATACTAAACGTGTTGGTTAATCTTCTTTTGGTGCCATCTGGCTCAGTCTTTACTGGGTTCGACTGACCCTCGTGTTGGGTAACAACTGGTTGATAAGTAAGTAATCTCTATATTCTAATGAAGGCAAATTTCATAGTTCTGTCATTACCAATTTAATTGTTTTAATATATATTGGTGAAATTGCGTTAACCTTCTTCTTGAGGATTAAGAGATTTTATATCACCAAAAATGTAGTAGAAATTATTTATCAAAGCTTCCTTCGTGACACTTAAAATTGTATTAACTATTCCTAACTCCCAGTTGATTTATACCAATAATGGGATCGAATCAGTTAATTAAAACAATTAAATCGACAAAAAAATCACGGAGGCAACCAAGCGAGACGTAAAGTTTTTATACAACATATTTCTATGGGTAAAATAAAAGTGCAAAAATTAACTCAAAAAATTTTACAATAAATATTATGGGAGTAAACTGGTATAGGGGATGCCAATGATGAGGCGAATAAAAATATAATAAAATATAATCAATGGGGGTCTCTAATAAAAAATATTTAACGAAATGTAAAATTAATTAAAAATGAATTATTTAATGGAAAGCGCGAGCAGGAGAATCGGTTATGTGAAAGTTCCGAGATTGCCAAATTGACAACAAACCCCGGTAGATGTAGAAAAAATGATAACCTTAAAAGGCGCCCTGCTAATAAACCAATTTAAATGAAAAACGAATTCAATTACGAGAACGGCATAAAAAAGAGAAGACAGGTTAGTAAAATTACCAGTTGGTCAAAGGCAACTTCAAGAATTTTTAAGGTAATTCAAAGAAGATACAAATTTAGTGCCAGTCAAGATCAAATATATCCTTAGCGTACCAGAAATAAAATCTCTATTGAAAGATTTATCCCATCGCGAAAGATAAAAAGTGCTATTGGAAATTGTGTGCATATAAAGGGTTGTAAACAATTGTGGTGATTTTGAACAAGTGTTATTGAGTTGGGTTGTAAAAAATACCAAACAGTATATAGTGCAGTGTTTCCCACGGTAAGGCATCACGCCTCAGAGGTGGGGCACGTCAGCTATTATCAACTATTCCATATATATTGCCCTTAATATAATATGATCAATTCACGACTAAATATAACAACGCACATAGACCAATTTCATCGACCATTATTTTTGCATACTGGTAATACTGATTATCGAAGTTTCACAGCTACTTCAAAGGTTCTCGTGAGGCATATGACTTTTGGAAATACTACGGTGGGGCATGGTAAAATGAAGGTAGGGAAACACTGATATAGAGGGTGTTTATGAGAAAATATGAGTCCTAGAGTAAACGATACTTTTTCTTGCTTTAGTACTTGTGAATGATTTTCTTGTTTCTGTAGCACTCAGGCATAGCATAAAGATATGAATATGATAATATGTTTAAGCATCTCATGTTCATAATTTATTAAAATCATTTGGTCAGTTCCAAACTTAGTTTAAATTGGATTTGTAAAATGTAGTTTTGTCATTTATTTCATTTTCAATTTATCTATGGAACTATATTTTCATTAGAGCTTCATAAAAGATCAAGAACTTACAAATTGGAAGAGTTCCCCTGTTATTCCGTCTACTATTGAGTTGATGGTTTGTTACTCTGTGGGTTACGATAATGAGATTTGTATCTATATTTGCTGACCATTTAATTGCAAAATATTGCGCAAAAAAACTTTTAAATTATTTCAATCAAACCTTCATCTTTCTGGACTTTCACTAAAGAAATGATAAATTTACTGGACCGTACCATTCTTTCATTCTTTAAAAGATTCTGCCGAATTCTCTTGGACAAAAGTTAAAAGCAAAATAGAAATTTGTAATCCGAAAAGTGAGTGATTAAAGGCTTGCTTTGAAATCGCATTGTTGTCGAAGATTTGTTTAAATATCTTCATTATTGAATAAACGTTTAAGATCTCATCCTGCAATCCAACCTGCATTCGAGTAGAAATATAGTTACAGAGACAAAATGAGTCTACCGAATTATTATTGCAGTTGAAACTATGACGTATCGTTTTTAACTTGCGTGTCAAAGGTCGGAAATATAAGGTGCAAAAAATAGGATAAAAAGAGCAAACTCTTTTATAACGTCCGTATGCATCCATTCGACTCCTTTTATGTGGTATTCAAATTCTTTTTAATTCTTTATCGTTTAAAAAAATCCGTTCCGCATGAGTTAATTATTAATAAAGTATTCTATTCATTAAATGTTACCAACAAATATAATTTATGAATTTCGATTGTTTTAATCTCTGATTATATTTGTCATTTACTACTTGAATGGGATTATGAAGGAATGACATTCTAAGCCTTGAGAAATCGCCCAGTCTATGCCTGACTGCGTTGAATAAAACATATAAAAACTTGCAGTATGACTGTCATAGCCAATAATGAAATATTCATTGTTATTAATTTCTTTTCTTTTCGCATGGATTAGGTGAGATATTTATAAAATATATAAAAATGTATAAAATCCTCTCAATTCAGCCATCATGATGTTCTTGCGCTACCAAGATTTGATTCAAATTTGTTAACTTCCGTAGAATCTGAATGTCTGTTTCTTGTTGTCAATATTTAAAGAAAAACTTTATCTAATTTTATTTAGATAAGATATTTGAAGACAACTGCGCACTCCTGTGTAGGAGTAGGAAATGTAAGAATGGGAAGTGTTTGCCATTAATTTGAATTCGAGTGGAAGAGTTGTTGAAATAAAAGACTTATTTTAAGATTTCAAAACAAAATTATAAAATATTCATTTTGGCAATTCTTTATATGAAATTATTAAATTTTTTTAATAAAAGGGACTTGTCGTTTGAAATGGTGCTCTCAAAAAAGTTATTGAATTGGAGATTATTTGACTTGTAAGAATTCATAATAAAATTGCCTACTTAATTTTTATGAGTAGACGAAATAAATATTTTATTTGTTATTACTAAATACCCAAACATAGGAAACCATGAAATGCATGTCGCTAGATACTTTCATAAACAATCTCGCATCCGATATAAAATATGCATCATTAATCATGATATTGGCATGAGCCGCATGGGATGATCCGAGAGTTTGGCAGTGGGTCACGGCCAGAGAATATGTTCTGTCAATATTTTTCAACTCATTTTTCTAAAAATTGGAGCTCTATTGATTTTATTATTGATCAAAATGGCCTCTGGTGTGTTCATGGTCAATGATTTGAGTTTAAATTGTGATGCTCGAGAGTTTTATGACGGTAAATCATGTCAGTTTTGTTTGAATTAGTGAAATTTTACGTAACATTTATTTTTCTCATAATTTATTCTATCATAATAATAATAATAATAATAATAATAATAACTTAATTATAATAATTATAATTTTAATAATGATAATTTAAGTCTTTTGCTGCAAATAATATATTTAATGTTTTGACATTTGATGACGCCAGCTTGTTAAATAAAATCAATTTTACTATATGTAACCGCTTTTTGTTTAAATTACTACAAGTAAAATTACACAATCAAAGATCCGATCAAATTGTTATGGTTTAATGAAGCATAGCAATAGTAATATTCACCTTCCTAAAACTGCTGTAATTCTTTTTATTTTCTTCAATTTTCTCAAACCTAATCGTACTTTTTCTTCTGATCCTTTATGAAAATAATACCAATTTTCCGAAGTTTTTCTCTTTTTATATAATTAAGCTAACGATTTAATTAATAAATTTTAATTGTCCAATTTTTTTGTAATTCAAACAGTTTTGCCTTAATTAATTTTTTCGAAAAATGAAATTAAAAACAAAATTGAAATTTGAACTTTTTAATTTTCTTATTTTAAACTTTAAAGCAGTGGTTCTTAAACTGGGGTCCATGGACACCCAGGGGATCCGCGAACGGGTTCCAAGTGGTCCGCGGCACTATTTACAAAAAATCGTAAAAAATTTTTTGTAAATATTTACTCGTTGCTATGATACTAATCTGTTTTTGCCTTGATTCGAAGTTTTTATTGTTGCTATAATAAAGTTTAATTTAGTTGAAGTTTTTTTCTTTTAACTTGCGGGTGTTATTTAATTCTGTTCCTGCACATTTATATTTGGTAAGTAAAAGTAGTGTACTGCATATTTGTTATAAAATTATAAAAAAATGTGTGTGTTTTACTATCAATTTATTAATTTTTAACATTTCAGGGGTCCGTCGGTACCAATTATATATTTATGGGGTCCATAAGTTTGAAAAGGTTAAGAACCCCTGCTTTAAAGTAAAAATTCATTGGTTTTATAAAAAAATATGTCCAATCAAATGCCTGTATTTGATAATAAAATAGTAAATTCAAACTCGTAGAAATTATTAAGCACAAAATAAACAAAAAATTTATTTATACAATTTTCAAGTTCTATGTATTTTTTTCACATTCTTCCATCGGGGTCCTGATTTTTAACTACCTTTATGCAATCCAATTATTTTTTAGCAATTTAAGATTAAATTTCCGTATTAAATTATAATAAAAAAAATAAAGATTTTTAAATGAATATTTAAAAATTGTTTCAAAAATATTATAAAGTTATCAAAAAAAATAAAAATCAATAAAAATATCAAAAATGTCACTTATGATTTCTTTTCAATTGACATTGTATTTATTAAATAGCTTGACTATGAATCTGTAAATCTATAAAAAACATCGATATATTTATTGATTCATAGTCAAGCTCTTTAATAAATACATATATTTTTTATTAATTATAGAGAAAAAAAATTATTAATTTTAGAAAATTTTGTGGGCAATTTTAAAAAATGTTTAAAAAAAATTTTGCCCTATTAAACAAAAAAAATTTATGAAAAAAGGAAGAAAATTTCTTCCAAAAATATTACATGAAATTAAAACAAAAACAATTAATTATTCATCATTATAACTATTCATATTCAATATCTAAATTCCAAATCTCAACATTTCTTGTTTTAATTAATAAAATAATATTTTTCCAATTTTTTGTCACGATAAATTCAAAATAGTTCCCTAAAATATTTATAATTCTCCTTGAGATTTTTCAGAAGAAAAAACCAGAAGTTTGACCGCGAATTATATTATTAACATCAATTATTCAACCCAAAACGAACTTGATAGTTTATTCTTGTCTTCCATAACACGACAACAGTGAGCATATTTCCCCAGTTGATAGAGGAAAAAACAATGACCCGGACAGTTGACAGTTACGATAACAACATATCTTCAACACGATCTGGTTTGGATGTTGAAAATAATCCCATTTGAATTGTATATACCGATCATGTTCTCTGTTAGACTCTGCTGATAACGCTGTAACATTAATTATTTTTTTTACTCCCAACCCGATTCAGTTCCGTCAAAGTGGCAATCGTTCTCGATTAGCATATTGGATTCGACACTGTCGAAATTGGGGGGATTATCTAGGATTAATGTATATGTGACCGGTTTTAAATTGATATTTCACTTTCTCCTTCAATCGTCATTGGAGTTTAAAAACACATTAATGGTATTAGGAAATAGCAGATCCCAACAAACAGAAAGTGTAAGCCTGGTTGAAGGTCGATAAATAATTTAAATATAAACTATTATCATTTTTCCCCCATTTTATTTTTGAAAATTTGAAATTTGCAAAATTATCTGCATTTTAATTAAAAAATAAATTTTTAAATATTAAAAAATATTTTTTAAATATTAAAAATTAAAATTATAATTAACGATTTTCAAGAATTATTAATTAATATCGGTAATTGATTATATAATATAATTAGATCTATTTGAAGCACGCATGAAAATTATTACTGTTAGTTTTATTTTTATCAAATTCACAGAGTTGTTTATATCAACCAGGACAAGTTTTTTGTAAAATGTTGTGATATGAAATTATGAATGTCCTAAATAAATTAATTTGGAATATTTGATGATAGTTTAAGTCCTTCTGTAAAGTTAATGCGGTACGACGAGTATAGGGTCACCGAGGAGGCGCTACATTCGAGGCTCTCGGCATTTATTTAAGAATTTTATTTCGTTGAACAATTTTACGATGCCTGCATATGATGGTAAAAATTCCATGTGCTACATGTTTTATTGACAGAACAATAAAATAAAAAATTGACTATGAATCAGTAAAGATATCAAAAATTATCGATATATTTACTATCGATATATTTATATCGATATATTTATATCGATATATTTATATCGATATATTTACTATCGATATATTTATATCGATATATTTATATCGATATATTTATATCGATATATTTACTATCGATATATTTATATCGATATATTTACTATCGATATATTTTTTTTATAAATACAATGCCAATTAAAAAAAAATCAGAGTTGAAAATCGAAAGAAGTTCTTATAATAGAACAATAAAAGACATTTATTATATTAAACTCAACGATAGTAATAAAAAAAATTGTGAATTAAAAAATAAAAAGTATTTTACAAATAAAAAAGTTCTACTTCTCTGTTTTATACTTAACTGTAATTTACCTTCATTTCTTGAAATCAGAATTATGTTCAGTAAATGTCTGTTTTAATTTTATGGTAAAAGACAAAACAATAACTTTCTCACGACTCCGAGAATTTCTATCGGATGCCCTTGGCTGGTGCATAATTAGATTTTTGTTTGGATCCTTAATGGTTTGATGTTTTTCAGAGACTCACACCCAATTGATGGTTGAAAAAATTTCTTCACAAAGTGCTGTCAATAAGCTCATTGATTCAGTGCTAAAATAATTTACAGAAACTTTTTATTTTATCATTTTTATGCAATTTGATACTACTTGAATGCAGCCTAAAGTTTTAAGTAAAGGTTTAATGGACTTTATGCGGACAGATCTTTGGGGGAATTGCTTGTTTATTTTTAAAGAAAGTAATCTGTTTTAAAAGGATATTCATGAATATTTTTGTTCGAAATGCCTTTAGTATAAGTATAGCTATTTTTAACTCTTTGTCAACTGTAAAACTTTCGGAAATGTACCAATTGTATTTATAGACATCAATATTTATTAATTTTGTAAGAATTACAAAAGTTTCAAACAATTTTGTTTTTGAATTTTCGTTTTTTAATTTTCAAACTCCATTGTATTCATATTATGAAAATTTGGTGGTAAGTATACAAATTACAACTTTGAAATGATGAAGAAAGAAAACCTTTATGAATTATTAATCAAAACTTTCGTATTAGCAAAAAAGTCATAACAATAAAAATTAAAAAGAAACAATTAAAAAATAAAAATAATAAAAATATTTAAATAGAAACTCACCCATGAAATTGGATAAATATTCGAAAGAGGATTCTCAAAAAAATATGAATGCATAATATTTCACCTCATGAAAAAGTCAAATGGCGGTCTTAATGGTGTTTGGTAAAAATTTATTATTATTATTATTATTATTATTATTATTATTATTATTATTATTATTATTATTATTATTATTATTATTATTATTATTATTATTATTATTATTATTATTATTATTATTATTATTATTATTATTATTATTATTATTATTATTATTATTATTATTATTATTATTATTATTATTATTATTATTATTATTATTATTATTATTATTATTATTATTATTATTATTATTATTATTATTATTATTATTATTATTATTATTATTATTATTATTATTATTTTTATTATTATTTTTATTATTATTATTATTATTATTATTATTATTATTATTATTATTATTATTATTATTATTATTATTATTATTATTATTATTATTATTATTATTATTGTGATTATTTATAATTTCAATAAAATTCTTGTCATTACTTTTAAATTATAATTTATCAACGTTTCTAACATTAAAAATTAATTTCGAGAACATTGATCGACAATATTTGTCCATAAGAGAAAATTTAAAATGCTTTCTAATAACCAATAGAAAACGAGATCCTGACGGAGTCGTGAAATAATATTCAAGCCAATTATATTGATTGGAGTATGCGAAAATCATTCAGATATTATTATCAATCAGCAGAATTTCCAATTCATTGTTGTCAATGGAATCTAATCAATTTCACCACTTGCTTCATTCTGGCGTTGGCATAAATCCATACGATTCATCCAAACCTGGTGGATATCATGCCAGTTTCTATGAAAATGGAAACCATTTCTCAGATATCAATTTGAACTATATTTCTGATCCGTATCGATTTAATTATGACTCAACAGAAGCCACAACGACTTTTGAAAAAGAATCATCCCAACTCGAAAAATTTAGTAAGTCACATTTTAATAAAATATTCATTTCACGGTCAATTAGTTACACGAAATTGCTGCTCGCTCATGCGCATCGAATGCTATATATATTTTAACATCACTTTTTTATGTATTACAAATCCCACTTCACCTCTCAATAGAATAATAATATTATATTTATTTTTATCAGAAAATAAAAATGCTAATTATAATAATAACATTCATAAAACTGCTTTGAGTTTTTTCTTATAGCATATTTCAATGATTCTTGTTTGCCAGAGGAAACTAAATCTGACTGGAGCAAGTCGTGTGAAGAACTAATTGAAAGACCTGACACTAGTCCACACATCATGAGAAAGAGGCCTCGAACGACATTTTCTCAATCACAATTATTGGAGCTGGAAAAGGAATTTATTCATACAGCTTATTTGGATCGAGCAAACCGAATCTCTTTAGCAGGAAAGTTAAATCTAAAAGAAAAACAAATCAAAGTAAGAAAGTATTAATTAAAAATATTCTTTGAATTATTAATAAACATTTTCTATTTGATTTTTTTGGTGTTTGTAAATATAAGAATAACAGATTAGGAATATCTTCAATTCCGTTTGAAGTACCTATGTGTACGAATCGAAATTGGTAAAACAGAATACAGACGTATTTGCAAAACATACGGGAACCAAGATTTATCTATCAGCTATATGATAGTAATTCACTATGGAAAGAGCGATCATTGATTCAGGGTGTCATTAGAATTTAAATTAATTTTGGTGCTATTTCTTGATTATAACATATGCCCTAGCTACCTACATGATATGTTGGTATAACCTTGTAGATGTGAGTGTAAATATCTATACAGACTTCCGACGGTTAAAGGTGAATATGAATTCCTAATTGAAAGTTGGATCATCTAATAAATAATTTCCACTGATGAATTTCATAAACTTATTTTGATTTTTATTTACTACTGATAAAAAATTGCAATTACTATTATATAAAAATGTTTATAATTTGAATTTCGATGTAAAAAGAGAAAGATTAATGAAACAAGGATCATCGAATTATTTTGTAGATAATTTTGTAAATTTGATTAAGGTTTGGTTTCAAAACCGGCGAATGAAAAGAAAACGAGACGAAAGCGAACAGAAACGTCGAAAATCGCTTACTGATAATTTACCCGATTCGTCAAACACAAACGTAGATCATAACAAGTTCCATTTGCCATTTCAAAATTCAATGAGTCGAAGTTCAAATAACTGTTCAGAATCAGCGACGGGAAATATACCATGGAACCTGGAAAATGGGTTTCCCAGCTACAATTTTGACAGTTCATGTCGTCGTAGTCCGCTTGCAAAAAACGACTGTCTCAGTCATTCTGGCTTTAATTTCGAATCGTTCATCAATCATTACAATCATCTCTACGATTTCCCATCGACAATTGAATCTCAATATCCATATAATGTCGACAATCCACCATTTATATCCTATGACCCTTCATTTCCCAGTAATCTTCCAAACTGCAATCAATCCTCCCATTTTCATTATTGTTCAGAATTGCCTTACGATGAGCTACAAAATTATCATAACTATTATCAGAACAATTACTTCGACTAATTAAGTTGTGATTAATTTTTATCGTTGGTTTAAATTAATTAGATTCAAAATTAATTAATAAGGAATAATAATTATAATTTAATTTAACTACTGACAACTGCTATCAGTAGACTCAATAATAACAAATAATGAAATATGATTTTTTTTGTAAATTTGAGCGAGTTTAAGTTTTTTGAATTTTTTAGACAATGACCAAAAATAGAAATCACTTTGAATTACAGTACCAAGTAAGAGTTAAAAGAAAATAGAAGAAATTCAAAATGAAAGTAAAAATTGAAAAGATTAAAATATTCTATCTAAAATCCTTCTCGTAATTGAGAAGACCTAACAGATAAATATAAAATTTTAATTCCAAATTAATTGACCTGGCTCCATAGGGTCCATCCATCCAATATCAAAACTTAAGTCACTTTTTCATTATTTAATCGTTTATTTACAGCTATAATTGTACTTTTTAATTGATACTATCGTACGAACTACCCTAGGGATGTCACTACCTCAATTAATAACTCAATACATGAAGCTGAAAGCTGAATTTATATTTTTGCCTTGCCTTTTATACGGGAGTCATTCTTATAAATAATCTATTTCGACTAAGGCAGTGTTCAAAAATCTTTCCTTTCATAATCTTCTCCTAACAATACCTTCGATTGTCATCGGGATGTTAAATTTTAATTAATTGCTACATAGGTCTCTCCCAACTGGCTTTCCAAATATCATTAATCATGCTGTCATGCTGTCATAACCTTCAAAATATTTGCATTTCATACTCTTGGAAATGGGAACTGATTCTGACTCCTTGTGCTCTTTGTTTCAATTATTAAAATAAGACCCCACATAGAATAATTTATTAAACGTCAACATCATTCGAAACAATATTGTCAATTACACTCTTATTTGATCTACACTCTTCTATAAAAATAAATAAGGTAGCTAACTTAACGAGAGACCGCCTTTTGGTTTTGAATAGGATTTTTTCTTGTATAAATTTGATTTGGCAAGAGCTTTTCTCTCTTATTCTTTGATCTCTTATGTTTAATTTTTTTAAACTAATTTCTCTGTTCTTCTTCACAGGTATATCTATGTAACTTGTTTATTCTTCGACCAAAGTGGCACTTGACTACCAGTGTCGGTGTTTTTTATACCAGTTTTTCTCCATCGATTTTTGTAATCACTTAAGCAGATGACCTCTCGCCTTTTCTCAAAAATCTCGTTTTGCTAATTCAAAATTAGTCAACTTTATTGATTTTGAACGGAAGCCTAATCTTATTATTTTCTCCTCCGCTTGTTTCAGGTTTCCCACATAGTTAATAAATTATTAATTTATTTTTTAATTAATTTGAATCTTTTTCTGTAGACCTCCATTGATTTTATATTATTATATCTTTATTCGTCGCATCATTTGCTATTCATACAGTGGTGGATCCATACGAGGGGCGATGGGGCGATCGCCCCCCCCTCCTTATATTATTTGGAAAGAAATTTCCTTAGCGATTTTTACTTGGCTTTTGCAGCCCTTTATAAAGAAAATATGCAATATCAACAAAAATGTTCAAATTTTAATGTAGATATACACTGTTGTAAATTCTATTTTGAAGTAATTTATAATTATTGAAATTTTAAATACAATCATTTGATGAAGAGTAGAGAGTTTAATTGTTAGACTAGTAATCTACATAAAATATTGATTTGTTGATTATTTTAACAATTTATAACACAAAATCTAGTTTATGATTTTCCGACTTTGCAAAACGCTCAATCACATTTTCAACATTTACTGGAATGTCTCTGTGTGCATTAAGTAGAGCTAATCCGACTAGTCTGTTTTCTGTCATTCAAGTTCTCAACCAGGATTTTATTCTTCGCAGGGTTGATAAGCTACGTTCAGCACTTGCAACAATTACAGGGTACGTTTTAATAATTTGAAACAATTTGTGAGTGATTGGATATTCCACCTGGTCACACAAATCAAAAACAACAGAAAGATCAGTAGGCAGTGATTTGATTCCTCCCTCTTCCTTCATCGTCATGCGTTTGCACTGACATAGTTCAATTCCGATTTAAATTCAGGTGCAGGTAAGTTTTGGATACTAAGTCCAAGAATGACGCCATAGACATTACTGATTGCAGAAACAGCTTTGACAGCACCTTTATGATTCAGTTTAATAATATTTTCTGGCATCAAAGAATAGATTTGGAGACAATGCAAATTTTCTTTAGGAAAACGTATATTTATGTCCAATATCAGTGCATTGAGTAGAGGAATGCAAATTGATTGCCTGTAATATTCTTCCAATGTATCCAAAGATATATTCTTCCGGCATGTCTGTCGTTGCACAAATCTTTTGTAGGTGAAACTGCCATCTTTTTCAATTATTGTTTTTTCTGCTGCTCTAAAATTTGAGTTAAGATAGATAAAAAGGATGATGAGAAACAAGAAGAAATATGGCGCTACACATTCTATGGTAAGCCTGTGAACCCAGAGGCACATCAGAACATTAATAGTTCTTATAACGGGCTCACCTTTTGCTGACGGCTACTCACTGAATTGCAGCACCAATGTCGCGTGCAACGGGCATTTAGCGGTCAAGTCAAGTTATGCGCAGTTACGAAGGGCAAAGAGTAGAATTAGAAGTATCAACCAGATAAGACAAATTAGTACTAGAAAAATAAAATTTATTCTAGAATTACCATAAAAGTGCGATATGGACGCAGAATTATTCATTGAAGAGGGAAAATACACTCAGAAAAGTAAAATATTCATTGAAATGCCATTAAGGAGAAATTGGAAGATGGTGGAAGTAGTGAGAGTACTTCAATAGTAGAGATATTTTAAATAGAAATATAACTTGCTCTTGAATGACAGTCACCCGTTAAATCGCATTACCAACGTCGCTTGCGACGGGCGTTTAGTGGCCGATTTAAACAGTTATTTGCAGTTACAGAGGGTGTAGTAGTCTTCCATGGGTGGTTATGCACCAATGGAAATTTTTTTTATAAATTTAAAATAAATTAAACAATTTTAAATAAACTTTATTTAAAGGTTGTTTAAATATTATTTGTTATGTACATTATGTTTTTTAAATTTTAAAATAAGATTAATTGAATTTCGTTCTATTAAATTTGATTTATTTGGAGAAATTTATTTGTGTTACAATTAAACTTTCTAACTGAAACAATAAATCGGTTGTTGAAAGAATAAAGTTTTCTATGTCTCTATTCGGATTTTGAATTTTATTTTTTATCGTTATACTTTAAGTCAGTGTTGTCCAAACTGTGTGCCGTGGCGGGTGCCCAGGTGTGCCGCGGCGGGTGCCCAGGTGTGCCGATGGCGGATGCCCAGGTGTGCCGCGGCGGATGCCCAGGTGTGCCGCGGCGGATGCCCAGGTGTGCCGCGGCGGATGCCCAGGTGTGCCGTGGCTGGTGCCCAGGTGTGCCGCGGCGGGTGCCTAGGTGTGCCGTGAAATTTTTTTAAATAAAAGTCAAAAAAACCCTGTTTTTCCAAACAACTTAATAAAAGGAAATTGAATTGTGGATATTTTAACAGTTATTTCAAATTTAAATGTTAATCAGTCAATTAAATCGAAGAAGCGGGAACGTATGGATAACATTGATCAAGAATTAAGAGTTTGTTTGACAAAAATTCCACCACGATTGGAACTTATTTGTTCGGAACATCAAGCTCATAAATCTCATTAACTATGTTTTATGAATTTTTCATTCACTAATTTTCTAAATTTAAAATTTTTTACATTAAATTTATTTCAAGTAAATAAGTTTTTCATTTCTTATTAAAAAATTAGTAAAAGTGCAATAAAAAATTGCAAATAAAGCAAAATAAATTTAGGTGTGCCGCGAAAATTTTTCATTCAGCCAAGTGTGCCGTGGCTCAAAAAAGTTTGGTCTACACTGCTTTAAGCCATTAGATACATTAATTCAGTTCTGCAACATGAAAATTACATGCAATTACTTCAAATCTTTTACACGGGGTTCTTA
>CAUHTR010006541.1:0-17462 GCA_959609185.1 Schmidtea polychroa
TTTTTCCATACACCAAATTTGCGCTTCGGGTTTACGTCCTCAAAAATATTCATTTTAGGAATTGTAAACTGTAAATATACAAATTAAAAATAGATTTTAAAAATATAAAATATAAAAATCGAATAATTAAAATTTGTAATTAACACAGCTAAACTACACAGCAGAACAAATAAATGCATTCTGTAGAATTTTTTAATATGTCTGAAATATATTATAATTTAGATTTCCAAATTTATATGCTTTAATCTTTTTGAAGTTTTTTCTACTTGAACTTTCCAGATGTTTATATGTGTTTTTTAATTTATTAGTATGTTTAATTTGTAATTGATTTTATTGAATTTATTTACCTTGAATTTACTTTACCTAACTAATTTACTTATTATAGGGAATCAATTTTTTTTCAAAATTAAGGAATATAATTGGTATTCTACTGTATTAGATAAATAACTATATATAGCCAACCCTCATTAATCCGAACTTCAATAATCCGAAAACTTCATAGTCCAAAAAAATTTATTTATTTTGTCAATTTTCGAACGTTTCCAGACCAATTTGATTCATTAATCCGAAACTTTATGATCCGCAATCGGAAAGCTCTTTTTTGAATTAAATTTCTAATAATTTTTATAAGTTTCGGATTAATGTTGTTTAAATATTAAGCTTGTTTATAATTTTAATTTATTTAAATTAAATATCCATATGGCTAGAAAAAGAACAGAAATTACAATTCATCAAAAGGCAAAAATTTGTTCAATTAAATGATGATGACCTACAATTCAGCAAAGGATGGATCTATAGATTCAAAAATCGATTTAATCTGAAATTGAAAGTTATCCGTGGAGAAGCAAATTCAATGAATGATGTTGATCTTTCAGCCAATATAAAAAAATGGTTGAAAAATAGGCAGGAATTGACCTAGAAGTTATACTCAATATGGATGAAACTGGACTTTTTCATCCATATTGAGGCATTTTTTTAATTAAAAAAAAATTTTTTTTAATATTTTAAAATATGGCTCATCAAGGTCATATGACTCATCGATGACTCATCAAGGTCAATCATAATGGCTATAGAAAGTATAATTGCTAAAGGAAAATACACTGACAATTAAATTTAGTAAAAAGTATATATTTGTATTTTAAAATGTGGTTATCTTGAATATTACTTCGTTACATTTCAATTATTTTGATTGAATTAAGAATGTGACTAATAATTAAAATAATTTTTTATAATAATATATTTTCGAAATTGAAATATTTAGTGTAAAATATCTAATTAAATAAAGAACTCAGCCAAAACTTTATTAAAAGAATTGGTTATTATTTCTCAATCAATTTCATGGTTTGATATATAATAATTTAGGTATTAAATAATCCTCTGAATAATTTGAACAATCAACAGCCACCGATTCTCAATACTTATTTTCCCACTAATAATTATCGAATAATTTACACAAATATTTCTTGTGTTAAATTCAATTAAATATTCAAATGATAAGTTTTAGTAAAATATTTTTTAAATAAATATATCTCCACTCTTATCCGTGGACTTTTCATCAAAAAAATTTAAATTTTTTATTAATTTATCATATATTTGAATGAAGATTCTTACCACCTGAGAATAGAATTTTATCAAAGTTTTCTTCATTTATTTGATGTATTTAATTTGATGGACGTAATTGGACGTATTGGTCGTAAGGGTACTGCTCACATACAACATGTCACAAAAGGTATATTATTATTATTTTCAAATACAAGTTAGACGTATTTTTATTTTCAAAGTAATATTATTATTAATATTATTTCCAAAAGATATTTTTACGATTTTCAACATTTTCAATATTTTCATGATTATTTTCTTCAAAATTCTTATTTTATTTTCGAAGTATTATTATTATTATTTTCAATGTCATATTATTATTTTTCAATGTAAAATTATTATTATTATTATTATTATTATTATTATTATTATTATTATTATTATTATTATTATTATTATTATTATTATTATTATTATTATTATTATTATTATTATTGTTATTATTATTATAGAGTGATACAGTATTTTAGATTAATGAGTTTTTATTATGTGATTTTCAAATACATGTCTGAAAATATTTTGCTAAATATTATTTTAAATGACAAAGTTAACCAATATTCTTAAATTATTCACATAAAATATCCATGTTTTGGTAAAAGTTACTCAAAAATCCCTATTTAAAACCTATACGACACCTATTCTCACAAAGATATATTACACCCAATGATAATAAATTTCTCATTAAATTAGAAAAGAATTGTAACCCTATATACATAAGTACCTTAATTGGTTAACCAAATTATCATATTATGACTCCTTTTTGCCTCTAACAAAGATAGAAATTTACTCCAAATAATAAAGAATTATCAATGAATATTGTTAATAATGACCATGTATTTCTCATGAAGTTATATAAATTAACTATTGTAACGAACATTAGATGAATAAATTACCTATGAAATGCTAAATATTTTACTAAATTATCTTTTGCTATATGACAAAGTTAACCAATAAATTAGTCGCTAGAAATAAGAATTTGTCAAGTTACAATTTAAAATATTCACGAATTTCTGATATATTACCCAAATATTTCTCACTAAATTACCTAAGAATTTCTAACTAAAATACATGTGCCTTAATTTTCTAATTAATATACCCTTGCGACCAGTACCCTTACGATAAATATTTGTTGTATATGTTACAGTGGATTTGTATGACCAGTGAGAATATATTTTCGCTAAGCCGGTCAGTGAAAGTATATCTAACAATGAAGATACAAATTCACTGGTTGCATTTAGTGAGTTTGTATTCATTGACAAGCGAGAATTCGCCGCGTGGAAATATTTGGCCCTAAGTGTCGATGTAGACTACTAGAAATAACTGGAGCGGTTGACCGATAGATCCTAATTTTGAGAACACAGAAAGAGCATTTCCATCGAATATTAGAATTATTTTGATAACTAGACCGTAAAATAACACATTCACTAAAACTTGCTAGTGAAGTTATATTTTCACCAGTAGAAATATATTTCCACTGGTGAAAACATATTCGGATATGAATTTACTGAAACGTTAGTGAAAATATATTCTCACTGGTAATACAAATTCACTGTAACATATATATCAAAATACTGATATTTATAAATTAACTAAAACATACTCAAAAATACTATATCACCTAGGAATTCAGTATGTTTCTAGTTAAATATTTGAAATAATTGGTATATTTATTTCTATCATCTATATAAAAAATTTGTTATGAATCCTAGAATAACCATATTTTAATTAAATGATACAGCCAAAAGAATGAATTTCTAACTAAGTTGATAAATTTGTTTGGAAATATTTTACTATATATTTAAAATAACCATGTACTTTTCACTAATTGGCCTATATATACATATACATATATATTAAAACAAAACAAGACAAAAAATACAACTACCTAAGGTATTTATGCACAAACAACAGCAAAAATAAAAATTTCATTTCAGCAACGAGAATCAAATGAAAATTATGAACAAAACAAGATTTTCAAAAAACATCGATTGTTTAAAATTATGAAGTTTTATTTATATAAAATAACGTTATAGAGAAACAACGTTAACTGGGTATGTCTATAATAACAATATATAATAATAATATTATAATATAATAATAATAATAATAATAATAATAATAATAATAATAATAATAATAATAATAATAATAATAATAATAATAATAATAATAATAATAATAATAATAATAATAATAATAATAATAATAATAATAATAATAATAATAAATTTCATTGAACATTTTCAAATATTTTGATATTTTTAAAATTCGTAATTCGTGTTACAAATTGCGGCTCTTTATTTGAATATGTTAATTTTTATAGAAAAATTATTTGAAAAATTAAAACGATGCCAAATTAAAGATTATCAATTGGTGCTGAATCAATATTTATCGCTAATCATGTTTTATTTTCTGCAATTTTAATTGGCTGTAATTTCTATCAGCTTTTCTGTTACTAAATTTACTACTGACTGTTTGTAAATAATAAATCATTTTATACATGGCGGTTGAAAATTTGTTTATGAAGAAGAATTTTATTGATAATAGTTATAATGAGTGAAATAAAAATAAATGTTAAAAGCCGTCAAACAATCTTATAACGAATTCTTTTATTATAAAACAATGGTTATAATGAACAAAAGGTTCAATATTGAATTAAATCAAAAAATTTTCAATTAAAAATTATTTAATTTTTTTACCGAAACAAATATTTTATAATTAATTGGTAAAATATATTTGGAATGAATTAATAGATAGACTTCAAACCAGTGGCGTCACTAAGGTTGGTGTCATTCAGTTCAGTAACTCATGGTATCCCCCTCTCACGACACCCAATAAACCACCTCGTCAGCCAGTGCCAAATAACGGAAACATACATAATCCTTAGTAACAATTATAAATATAAGTCCTATACTTGCAAAGGCTATAGAAAAAAAATTAATTCAAGGTCGGTTAGTAAAAGATTGTAAGAAGTTAAGAACTACATAGAAAATATGTTACTTTTTTAATTGTTATTTTAACATTTAATTTTATGTCATATTAAATCTTGACTAAATCAGAACTTTCCTTTCCTGGCCTTTAGAGCTGTAAACTTGTTAAATACTTCATCGAAATCAACTCCTTTCGCCAAATCACTTTCAATTGATAATATTGCAAGATCAGAAAGCCTATACTATAACACATTTTTGTGTTTATCAATATTTATATAATACATTTCTAGCGCTAGGCTGAAACAATGCATTATGCATTAGAATAATTTCATGGAGTGACATAAAATCATAGATAGTGATATTTTGCATTTTGGTGTCACTCAGTGTTGTCATGTAATACACTTCAATTAACAATAGAAAAATTCCATGTATGTAAAATTTTAAATAAGCGTCATGGAATGTTCCGTATAATATAAATATAAAATATATAAAAACTACAAAAAATATTACCCACTACGAATTTTTTTGCTCGTTAGGTATAGAGTACAGTCATAGGTTATAAAGCCCGCTGCTAAAGATAAGCATTTATGTACTTTGCTCATAATTCTTGGTAATTGCTGGTTTTGTTTGTGATGTGTTTATTAAGCCTAGTGCGGAAGTTTCTTTATGTTTTGTCTATGTAACTTCTGTTAAATAATAATTTTAAGGTAAAAAAGTTTGTAAACAATGTTTTTTAACACAAACAAAAAATATCTGTTAAAAATAGACAGATGCTATTATCGTAAAAGACATTTGATGTAGGGGATTTCCGAAATTATTTTTGAAAGATGTAGAAGTAACGGAAGCTGACAGGTGTGAACAGATAAATCTATGTTACGGAGGGCTCAGTTTAGTTTGAAAAATGTCAGATTTAAAGAAGCATTTCTCATCATAAACAGATGCCCAACAATCAACACTAAAGAAGAGATCAATGAAATCATCAGTTTGATTAGTTGATATTGACTTTAAGAATATCTCTTTTTTTAAAAATTAAAAAATAATAATTTAAAAGTAATATAGAAAAACTAGATCAAATTTTAAGGAAAAAAACCTTTAGAAATTATTAGGAATAAAAATCAAAATGTAAATAGTTATTGGAAATTATATTTTTATAAATATTTTATGATATTATTTTTCAAAAGAAGTTTCTATGAGCTTTAAAAACTTAACAATTTTTTTATTGTTTTGTTTTACAATTTTAGAGATATTTAATAAAAAAATTTTAAATTCTTCAAAAAAAGTTTATTTTTAACCAATGAGAAGTAAGAAAAGGAAATAAGAGATCAAAAAGCATTATAGTTGAAATTATTATTATTATTATTATTATTATTATTATTATTATTATTATTATTATTATTATTATTATTATTATTATTATTATTATTATTATTATTATTATTATTATTATTATTATTATTATTATTATTATTAAATAAATGTAACTTAAAACAATTAATGTTTCTATAAATCTAAGTTTATATTTTTTACTTGGCATAGGGAACAATATTTATAAAATATATATAAATTGTGAAATGAAAAATAATAAAAGTTGTAATAATTCATTTTATGGAAGAATTATAAAAGTAAATCATATATGTCAAATGCCGTGTTTTAGCCCGATCTATAATAAATATTTAATTAAAACACTTCAAAAAAAATAATATTTTCAACTGTCATTTTGCAAATATTGATTAATTAATAAGCATAATTAAGACTTTCAATTCGTTACAGTCAATAAATTTTGACGCAAAGATATAAAACATAATATTTACAATAACCATATCACTAACCAATATCGGTGACATCGAAATTGCAACCTGATAATAAATTTATTTCAAAATATAAAATGTAATCTTTCTCTACGAATCATATAACAAAACGCAAAATAATTAAAATATTCTCTCACTTTTTTTATTTACATTTCAATAAGTTCAATCAGATCACACAGGTTGATTTTCCAAATAGTGGCAATAATTTAAATTTAATTCTGATTTATATATCTTCAATTATTTTTCTTAATTTTCTAACTATAACAATATTAATAATAATTATTAATAATAATAATATTAATAATAATAATATAATAATAATATTAATAATAATAATATTAATAATAATAATAATAATAATAATAATAATAATAATAATAATAATAATAATAATAATAATAATAATAATAATAATAATAATAATAATAATAATAATAATAATAATAATAATAATAATAATTGATGAAAATATTCGTGCAACTAATGAAAATGTTCCCACCATGTTTGCGAAAATGGAATTTTTGTTTCTTGTTTGAACATTTTATAGTATTGAAAATTTACAAAACTACGTCATTATTTGTGATATTTAAAAAATTTTGGAAAGGCAGTCCCGGAAATTTGTGTTGAATAACAAACATCGACCTATTGACAAAGGCTAAATGAAGATGAAAGATATCGTAAATGAAAACAGACCGTAATTGAAAAAAAAAGAAATAGGTCTTCTTCGAAATACTAAATCTTAATGTTGATTATATTTGATGGCAGTTTAACTTCAGTGTTTTGTGAATGATGGTTGATTTTGGTTTGTTAATGTATGTTTTAAATTTTTAATTATGATGGTTTTGGATTGATTACCCAGTGGCGCATTGTTCAACCTTACAACCAAATGTTTATCATTAGCCAGTGTATATTCACCGTGACAATGTTGTTACTGCACACGTTGACTGAAGTATTAATCAAATTTGAGTTCTCGCAGTATGTCCTAAGAGCACATCATGAGTTCTTTGTTTACTGGTAAAGGGACTTATACTCCACCTCAATTTCTAAGGAAGGCTTCCTCACTGGATCCCATTAGTTAATGAGCCAAGGACCAGTCTTTTTCCATTTTCTTTACACAGTTTGATCATGATTCTATTCAAATCGAGCTAGTCTTTCAGCTACCAAAAATCAAAGTCTTGTTTAATTAATACTTATTTCTGCTGGAAAAAAACTCGCGCTGAATAAATTACATTTGATCATAGCGAAACTAATTGCGATTAGACTCCAGGAATGACTTTACAATTTATTGATTAATGGCCAGGATTACCTGCGATTTTCCTAGTTGATTCAGTTTTTAATGACTGTAGGACATATGCTGACATAATAACTGCTTCCGGAAAGATACTAATAATGATACTAATAACTACTAATATGATTTCAAAACTGCAGTTAAGCATCTCCTCTGATCGCACTATCCCACATACGCATTCCAAGTCTACGTTTTATGCCCTAGGATTTCATTAAAATAAAGAATAACTGTACATAACCTTAACTCTTTGAGTCCCATTAAGACAATACGATACACTGAGCTGATTAAAAAACACCAACATTTTCAGATTTACTTTACGGTCTGGATACATACTCCAAAATAGAACGTCAGAAAGTTCGTACATGTTACCATATGGTAATAGAAACAATCGCCAGCAGAAAGTGTGTAAAATGCTCTCTGCCAATTATGTTTCACTCCATTTCATAATTAATTAAAATATATTTTCTTCGTTTACTTTATGTATTCACTTATATTTTTTTAATACAATTTTTGTTAATGAATTTGATTTTTTTGAGTCAGATTCTTATAGCTATAGTTAACCTGGTTCAAAAGCTTGAGACAATGGAAACGAATTGGCAACCACCTAGCGGAAGGTCTCAATCTGAAACGAGTATTTCATGATGGATGTTGTGTCGAATTTCGATCTTTGGAGCGACAGATAATACCACTATAAAATACCAACGTAATCATACATCCCAATTATTTAGTTGTAGCACCGGAAATAGGCAAATAAGATTTTCCCGTCATTTCACCAGTAATATTAATAATACAGTATCTCGATTTAAGAAACAAATGGTTATTTATTTCGATAACCAAATATTTTGTTTATTTTCGAAATGAGGTTTTATTTATATCAAATTTATAAATTAGCTAAATTTATTTGAAATTATTTAAAATTACAGTGCTATTTATTTTCAAATTACTTGATATTTTGTGAATGAAAATTTCTCATGATATTTATTTTTTTCTCGCATTTACATTTCCTCTAATTTATACCGCATGGATTTGATTAAAAGTTTATGGAGTTTGTTGGCATGATTTTACGAAGAAAATGAGTCATATACAAATTATTGTCAAGGTTTAATTACAAAATTATTTTTAAAAAATGTAAATTTTTTTTAATTTTTAAATTTACTGAATAATTACACCCAACTCTTTTTGTACACGGTAGATACGTTCCAAAGATATCCGTGTAAAAAAAATACATTAAGACATAGTAAAATTGAAAATGTGTTCCACAGGTTTAAAAAACAGTGTAAGATGAAAAAAAAACTTTTTGGTATAAAAAATCGTGCAAAAAACTTATGAAAACACATAAATATTCTACAACATATTCGTATATATCATTCTCATTTTTATTAAAAAAGATAACAAATAAAAAATTTGAATTACAAATCCAAAGCTTATTTAGTGCTANAAAATACAGTAGCCGAGCTACTGTATGGGGTGTATAATCTTCATGTATGACTTTTTAGGGATGCGGGCATAATCATCACCACACACGTATGAAAATAAGTTTCCTAATAAATAATTTATTGTTCTTTTCTAATTATTATTAAATGTCTTATTAAATGCCATAATCAGTCAAAAGTGGGTGAATGTCTTTACATAATATATCTGTACATAATGTATTTTTGCAATTTGTATTTTGCAATTATGATTTACAATTGTTAATTGTGTTATTGTCGCTTATATTGGGAAAACTATAATAAAACTATATAGAGAATTACAAATAAAAGATCAATTAAAAACTTTAAAAGAAAACAAATAAACCCTATTAATTCCCGGTATACAATACAATTTAGAATATTCTTATTCAAACATTATTATTTTCTATTATAACTCAAATCAGAACAAATTTTCCCATTCAACCCAAATATCCAAAGTATTCAAAATATTCTCATTCAAATACCACCCATTTTATAATTCAAATTATAACAACTTTTTTTCAAATTCACCACTGATTTTTTCCCATTGTATTTATTGAAAAGAGCTTGAAGACTATAAATCGGTAATCAGTAAGAAGACTAATTACTGATTTATAATCTTCAAGCTCTTTTCAATAAATGCATTCCCCTTTTAGTCAAAATATTCAAAATACCCTCATCCAAATACCATTCATCCTATTATAATTTAAATCAAAAAAGAATTTCTACTCAGTTCAATCTCCTTAAATCGAAGCTTGATTTTTTTGTTTTATAAATAAATTTTTGTATCGTTAAATTAGTCTGTTTTATTTTATTCATTGTATTACGTACACTATTACATTCAACATACAAGCACCCCAACTGTCCCAAAACAGTACTTTTTAGAGGTGACGATGTTGGGTTCTACAAATTTCTTGAGTACAAACATTAACAATCACAATTTACAATAAATTACAATTTAGCAAATAACACATAAAATCCTCAATATCAGTCCCCCTTAAGGTCAGTCCCCCCCCCTTAATCACTTGCATAAATTATTATTTATATAAAGTTTCTCTGGGGTTTCCATGGAAATAAATATTTAATAATTTTTAATAAAAAAAAATCTGAATTCAAAGTAAAAAAGTCAACATCCAAAATTTATTCATCGTCATCATCAATTTCTTGTGCACTATCAACATCAAATTCATCATCATGTTCAAACTCTTCTTCATCGAGATCACTTGATTCATTGCCATCCTCATTCACTTGATCTTTGTCCTCAGCATCGAAATTCTTCTCCTTATCTTCGTAGTCATCTTGTGGCAATTGGAATTTCTAAACCAAACCATTAATAATACCGATTGTTGTGGAATTATTATCGCTCACAGAATGTCGAGTAGCCTTCAAAATATTCTCCAACTCATTCAGTCGAGCAACTCGATATGATTCGATAAATTTCTCAAACGCCGGATTTGGATTCTAGAACCAACGAGATTAAAGAGATTCAATTCGATTTAGGGATTCTTGCTAACAATTTTCTCAATATTCGGCCGACGAGCTCGCTCCTTTCTCACATAATTCGCGTGGTCTTCGATCTTTTTCAACAACGACTTATAGGCATTTGAAAACATGGATTCGGAACATTTTTTATAGAATGATCGGATCTAATATGGGAATAAAATGTGGATTTGTGTTGATCGAATTGATCATACCTCAGATGTCAGACAGATGATATATTCCGGAAATGCGGGGCTGCAAGAATACACCGCCAGATTTTCAATGATCAATTGGAACATTTCATCGAGTGCCTGCTCAAGATGTTCAAATGTACCGAGATGACTCGTTGAGAAGTGCAACATTATCATGAGATTGATAGTCTTTTTTGAGTCCCCTTAAATATGATTTATAACGAGCTGGTTGTTTAATTAATAGATTTACGCTTTGTTTTTTGATTGAAATTGACAGAATTGAAAATCTCAATTATATTGGCCAATACAGGAGTCAGATTCTTATAGCTATAGTTAACCTGGTTCAAAAGCTTGAGACAATGGAAACGAATTGGCAACCACCTAGCGGAAGGTCTCAATCTGAAACGAGTATTTCATGATGGATGTTGTTTCGAATTTCGATCACGTAGTGAAAAAACATATGGGAAAATATTTGTAGTAAAACTTCGGAAAAATGATTTTTATTGAAAGTTCTTGATGAAATAATTTTTTAGAACGGCACTGTTAATGACTTTGATAAAGAACCTATCAATTGCCCTAATCCAAAAGTTTTTAACTTTTAATAATTAAATTGAAATCTGGCGTGTGTAAGCATGTGTTAGATACGATTCATAACATTTGTCACTAGTCATTACCATCATGTTTACAACAGGTTTCATGGAATTACAACATCTGTAATTGGTAATTTTATAAAGGTAACTTGGATTTTAGAAAGATATGAGATTAACCGTGAGGATAAGAAGAATCTCGATTACTAGGACAAAGATCATTGAGAAATGGCATGAAATATATGATGAAAAATTATTGATTCTTTTATTTCTTAGAAATTCAGATTTTTAATGTTACCTTTATTCGACAATTTATATTTATTTTAAATTATTTCAGGAAATTATTAGTTTGTATTAAATATTTGTATTAAAAAAAATAAAATTTTGTTTTATATTTTATATTTTTTATTTAAATTTGATGTTTTTATATTATTCGCCGCGTATTTTTATTTTATTTATCCTTTTTGGGTCAAATTGATGAGTATTCATTTAATGGGGTTTTTATATTGAGTTTTATAAGTTTATCTTTCCCAATTTGTAAATCAGAGCTAAATGAAACTTGTGGTATTCGTAATAACCATATAAAATGAAATTCTCTTTATTTTCTCTAAAAGTACTAAGATTGAATTCAGTTCCTTTCACCAAATTCAAATTTAAAATTCTATTATTCCATTTCCACATCTAAATTGAGCTCGCACTTTTTATTATATTGTGTCTTTGTGTTATTTTCAGTGGTTTTGTTTGGTTTCATTTCGATATAAAAAAATATCAGAAAAAGTCAAATATGTATTAAAATTATAGATATTATTGTCTGCTAATTAAAAAAATTCAATTTATATGATTTAATACGGTGTTTCTCAAGCACTGGTTGGAAAATTTCAAAAATATAGAGCTAATACAATACCGGTACGTTTAAAAAATTCGATATTTTCCGTTTCGAAATAATTTTTAAACACACCGATAAACTACAGAATAACATTAATTTCTTCATATAATTCAGAAAAATCGAGAAATGGTTTTAATATTAAATGTTACAAATATAAACCAATAGAAATAGGTATCCTATCAAACAAGGTTCGATATTGTTATTCAGCTTATGTGAAACAGCTAACAATATCCCCTGTAAAAATTGGGGCTTTAAAGATAATAGAACAAATGTTAATCTAAGGATTTCCCGTTTCAATGGAGTGTGATTTAATCAGTAAAATTCGATAATGGTTAAATAACATGAAATATATTTACTAATCAAACTGGGATTTAGTTATATCGTGCTAAATGAAATTTATTCAATTCGGTTTAAATAAAAATTTGATTGGTTATAATTGTTGTCAATATAATTTAAAAGCATTGCGGGAGGGAATTCTGATTATTGTCAATAACTCAAACATAAGTGCAGTTACTAGAATAAGTTCTTATGTATGGATTCAACTGCATTTCCTTTTTATTCGAAGAGAAACAGATTCATTAATATCGGTTGAATCTTTCTATTCTTATTGGTGGAGACAACCACTCTCTTTATTGGTGGAAATCAATCATTTAATTTCATATCATTCAAGCATTGTGATTACACAAGGGTTCTCAGACATTCTGCTTTCATTGGTTGGAATCGGTCATTCTATTTTTATTGGTTGAAATCAATCATTATAATTGATTATCATTCAGGCATTCTAATTACATAGAGGGGAGAGTCGAGAACTCTGATTGCATAGGGCGTTCTCAAATATTCTGTTTCATTGGTGAAATAAATAATTATAGGGGACCTCAAAAATTGTGATTGCGTAAGGGGGAATCAATTATCCGCTTTGACATTTATATATGAAAGCTCCTGTGTCATTAGGTATCCTTAATTTTCCCCATTTTATCATGACAGGTGTTTACATTAGTGGTGAAAACAATATATGAAAAACACTCACCTGATTACACCGACTATCAGTTGAACTAGAGGATGGACGAGAGATTGGATAAGGTCATTGGAAGAACCGTTTTCCACAATAAAATCTGTCCACAATTCTAAATTCTTCATATACTGCCAATTATATACGGAATAAACCGATGACTAAATATCAGTTGATTTTGAACTTTATATTTAGGTTCTAGTTACCTTTTTCGGATTGGATATAGCTTGTCGGAGAGTAACAGCAAGCTGTCGGATATAAATAAAAGCATAAGAATAAGATTTGTCGAGTTTTAATGATAGATGATGGATTAAATCATCTTTAGATAGTTTTATATTGTCCAGATTATCAGCATTAACGTGTTTGGAGCCTTCAAGGTAAATACTCATCAATCTCTATTATATTATTTCAAATTCAAATCATTTTTATAAGAAATTTACTTTAAATTCTTTGTAGTATTCCTTCTTAGGCTTTGATTCCTTTTTCAAAACAGTCTATATTTATATGATAAGTTTTTTCAATGTATAATTATAACTGACCAATTTTTTTGGATTATTTTTCATTTCTGTCCGAACCTAAAAACTTTATTTATCATATTTTAAAAATATTATTCTACTTTTTTTCTAATTTCTTCTTTAGCCTAAATAATAATTAAATAATTTAAATAATTTTATAGGACAAATACTTGTTTAACATTTATGGCTTTAAGTTTCTGCTGTGGCATGATAAATTATAAATTTAATTCAACTTTTTAATAATTATTTAAACAAAATATAAAAACTTTAATTATAAGAGAACTGATATTTAAAACCTTATATTGAATTCTAAATAATTTATTTGTTATTTAATAATTTATTTAATTGCTACGCGATAGAATGGAGCTTAAAAATAAAAAATTCATAAAATTAATATTTATTAAAGTATAAAAAGTATAAAAACACAGTATAAAAATTTTGAGCACTGAATTCTTCAGGGGCGTAGCTAGGTGGTATTTGTCCCCCAAATAGATTATAGATTATCTAATATAAGTTAGAGATGAAATATTTTTGTTGGGGTTCAACAAGAGAGGTACAAAATTGAGGTGAAAAATCAATAAAACACCAAATTCACAATAATAATTTAAAGTAAAAATCAAAAAAATTAAAAATGAATATTTTCCCGGGAATCTGATATGGGCGGATGTCGAACAATGAGACGAGTTCAAATGAAATAAAATCAATGGGGTCCCTAGATGGAATTAATTGCAAAAAACTAAAATTAATGAAAAATTAATTAGAAAATAGAATACCCGAGCTAATGGAGAACCCGAGCCAATGGGAAACCCAAGCCAATGGAAAACCCGAGCAGTGTAAGAGGACCCGAATGGTCAATCAAATTAGCTAGAGTCAATTAAATCAGTCGACGAATAATTTAATTGGGGTCAGCTATCAAAAAGAGAAAAACTAATTAGGTAGATAAGAGGAAGCTCGTGGAAAATGGATCCAAAATAATTTGACAAGTGAAAATCAAATTACGAGATGGATATAAAAGTGACCGGCAAGTAAACAGAATCGCCAGTAGGTAGAAGAAACGTAAAGGCATAATCTAGCTAGAGGTAGGAAAGAAGAATTGAACTGAATATTTTCAAAACGAGCGTACCAGAAAGGAACATCTCCTATCGGAAGATTAATCCCTACGCAAAGTTCAGATTGATATTGAAAGGTGCAGAGCAAAGGAGCTATGGTTGTGGTTGTTTCATTAGTAGCAGAAGTAGCACCGATAAAAATAATCACAAATTTTAGTCATCTCTTGACTGCCTCTGTTTAAGATGCTCGTTGGCATAATTAATGATACCTTGCCTTATGTCTTTCACTAGAGTTTTTACTTCCTCGTCTGCAATCCCTAGTTCATACCTGACAATTTCTATCAATCTCCGTAGCTTCTGAAAAGAGAAACCTCTCAAAAAGATATATGGTTCTCATACACACTTGGAACACTGCAACAATTATCAGTTCCATGTAGGGATTGTAAATTTACCGATTTTTTCATTTACCGGTAAATCGGTAAATGAAAATAAAATTAGCGGTTTACCGGGAAATTACCGGGAAATTTTTTTTTCTAAAAGATAAAATAAAGTTGACAAAAAAAGTTTAAATTTCCATTTCACGATTTTTACTTCAAAAATATAAAATATGAAAAATATAAAGATTAACCACTTGCCGGGCGATTTTGTTTTCATGTTTTTGGTCAAAAAAAACTATTTTTTTAAATCATTAATTAATAGTATATAATCAAAATATAACGTAAATATATTTTTTTCTAATTTTCCGAGTTTGTATTCACTAATTATTAATTATTGTTATTATATAAAAAAAATAAGAGCCACTGTGTAGATATCATCTCTTAGGATATTAAATAAGAGTCCCATCATAAAATTAGTCAACTGTGAGGCTATAAATAATGAACCCGCTCGATGAACCCATTTTATAAATCAATAAAATATATTTTTACCAGTTAAAAATGAAATAGTTCAAAGTGCACACACACATACACATACACAAACAAAAAATCAGTTTGAAAAACACGAAATGTCCGAAGAACGAAGTGAAACAATTCAAAAACGATGCAGTCGCGCGCGTGGTTATTGGACAACTGATATTTTAGAAAATATGAAAAAAATACGAACCTGGAATTCATGTGTGTATAGCCGAAAATTCACATGTGTTTATAAAAAAAATGACCTAAGAAATGGCAGTTTAGAACATAAATATTGTAAAATAATGTTGTTCGAAATATCGCTCATATGTTAGTCCACGCCCGGGATCAGATTTCTTATTCAAAGGACAATATTTTTTCTATATGAGTTTGCGCTCACATGTGAGCGCTCGCCCGAAATGGTACACATATTTGAGCGCGCACCGGCAAGTGGTTAATGTATTATTATAAATCTAAACAAACAATAATAATATTTTTGAGTTTCATTTATTCAAGTCGGTAACCTCTGACTCCACGTGTCCTTTTAATCGTAAATAACAAAACAATAAACTATCCAAAGTATATTTGAATCACAAATCTCTCACAATCCAATGATACAATCAACGACAGAGTTTTACGAGTTTAATCGGTTATCCGCTCTTGTCTCTAGCTGAAATGCCGGTTTGCTCTGATTTTCCCATTCCTTATATACTCTTCGAAATCGGGATGACAAATGGTTATTGCCGAAGCCCACCTGTCTCTTGACATTCGACTCTACATATCTGCTTCGGCTTGCACCCAGCATGGTCCAACGAACAAAGATAATAATTGACCCGCCGGGCCTTTCTGCAAGCACTATCTTTTTCTTGGTCTTCTCCCATTAATCATTGTGACACGATAATGGGCCCAAATCTTCCTTCTGTTTACTTTTCTCTTTGTTTACCAAACTCGGGATTTCTTTCTATTAGCTAATTAATTAATTAATTTCATTTTCTTGTTTTTCCTCTTTTCTTCCTAGCACTTTCTGAAAATTTCGTTATCACCATGTTATTCTCCGCTATCTGTCCCCAAATGACTATAATTCGAATTTATGAATCTTTTATAGATTTTTCTCAATTCACCTTTTTTGTGCTTTTCCAATTTACTGATGCATCTTCTCGAGACTTTCTACCCATTTTATTTCTTCGCATTGTCAATTCTCTCCTTGACCAATCTTCACCTTTCTCTCATTACTTTAATTACAAATATAATTCAATTTTAATTTTAATTATTTTATAACCCCAAAAATATTTTAGAAACAAATAAAAATAAAGTAAAAAAAAATAATAATGACACAGAAATAGCTTTATTAACTAATAGTTTTCTATTTATTAACATTTTTTAAAAAAATAGATCCTCAAAAAGCTTAAATTATTTAAAGTCCTATCCCTTAATTTTGTTTTTATTTTTGTACAAACTAACCCAGAGCCTGAGAATATCTTTTCTGAATCAACACTTTTTGGACGAATTGTCATCAAATAATCATATACCATTTGAATATACTTTACTCGTACTTTCTCTTGGCGGAAGTATTCCAATTCTTTTTTCACAATATATTGCCAATTTTTTTGTTTTTCAGATAGTATAATTTCTGCTTCATAGGCATTTCTACATTAACTGTAGAAGTGTCAATATTTTTATTATTTGACTCTAAACTGGTATCCAAATCAGGATGATTTAACTTAATCTGATTATCAACAACAATAATCGAAAGTATTTCCATGATACTTTTGATTATTGTTGC
>CAUHTR010006542.1:0-17449 GCA_959609185.1 Schmidtea polychroa
TTTATTGTAAATAATATTCATCTATGAAAAATGATAAAATTTAGTGAAAAAATATTACCAAATTCAAGTTCTTTCTCAGTAACATGAAAACATTTCTTTGTCACCAACAATTAATTCTTACATAAATTCTGCGCTATATAGTGAAATCGATGATACAGTGTTTTCTTGGTTCTTGGAGCGGCGAAAATTAAACAATTTAGTTCCAAATGAAATGATTAAATTAAAGGCACTTGAAGTAAATAGATTGAATAATGGTCCTGAAACATTTGTAGCAAGTGATGGATGGTAAACAAAATTTAAAAAACGCCATGGTATACGGATTTTGTCTGTTTGTGGAGAGAGTATGTCTTGCAATGTGGAGCTAGCTAATTCATTTAAAAGTAAATTTCAAAATTATATTGCTGAAAATGGCTTTTTGACTGAAAAAATATATAATTGCTACGAAACTGGTCTCGTCTATAAAAGCTTGCCCAACAAAACTAATGTTTCAAATTTTGAAAAATCCCCTGCTGGGAGAAAAGCAATGAAGGAACGAATAACAATTATGCCATGCATAAATTAGATTTGATGATGATAGGGAAATCGAAATCTCCTCGTTGCTTCAAAAATATAGAGTTGCCAATATATTACAAATCATCAAAAATGCTTNCACCACTGAGATACGTTCTCTACACCCGTTTCCACATGTTAAAAGTCTCTATAATGCATGTTGGTGTGTTCATCAATCGATGACTCACCATTTATGAGAATGTTTATTTCATTTTTTCATTCTTAATTCAATTTTATTTATGGTTTTAGAAGTAAGTTTTTTAAAATTTAAGTATATTTTAAGGCTTGAATTTTGATTTTATATAATTATAAATATTACTATATATTATATAATTCTTAAATATTTCTTGTAATCAGCATTTATAATATATTGATAATTAAATTTCAGGTGCTTTTTTAGGTATTTTATGATATGTTGTGAATTTGGAATTATTTCAATAAAATGTAAGTTATATATATTTTTAACTAAAAAGAAATAAAATAATCACCAAACACATTTATTTTTTTAAGACATTTAGGCGTATATGGATAAAATTGTTTTTTAAGTTTTTGTTATCTTTCTCCAGCTCATTTTTAATAGCCTCTTTGACGATGTAGACGGATTTTGTCATTTTCTGAAATTCTTTGAAAATATTATTTTTTTAAAATAAGTTATTAAAATTTACGATTTTCGAATTTTTTCTTCAATTCCAAAGATATCGATGAACTTGTTGAATATCTTCACACAAAGGCGTTTGACTAGAAATATCTGATATGCTGTAAAAGATTTTAATTATTTGTAATTAAATAAAAAAATTCTTACATTGTCAGATCTTCACCTTCGCAAAATGGAAATGTCTCCAAAGAAATATCTGAAAATCTAAAGAAATATTAACTTCAAAAATATTTTATAAATAGATCTTACGATGTTTTGTCGTCCATTTCTCGAAAACTCAAAGTTGAGTTGTCAGATTCAAAATCCAAATTTTTTTCAGCCATGAATTTTAATAATTTTAAATTAATGATATGTTAACAGTATGTTAATGACTCTTTACTTTCGGAATAAAAAAAGCTATATTAAATTTGAGTGTATTTTATATTATGTGTGCTGTGTTTGTATGTAAAATTATTTTTCTGTCACTTTCTCAATTCCTATGTAAAACTTTTAACATTCGGAACATTAAATTTTTGCACACAGGTAAGTTTGTGTGTTGCTATAATATAATTTTATCGATTTTTTTTAGATTATAGAAACTCTTATATTGTGGATTTAGGTGTATAGTGGTGGTTTGCGTGTAGAGTGATTGCTCACTCACCAATTTACTGATGAATTTTATACTGATGTTGATGATAAATTGTTGTTGAGCAAAGTTGTCAGTAATTTGTTTTACGTATGTTTTACATCATGAAATTTATTTTAGCCATTTTAGAAATGGTTTTCAGGTAAGATATTAAATTTAAAGTAAATTTTAAGACTTGAATTTTGATCCATATGGATATGAGATCATTATTCAAGTTCTTAAATATTACTTTTAATCAGCAATATAATTATAAATTATTTTTAATTAATTTTCAGGTTTTTTTAGGAATTTTATGTCTTTTATTAAAGTATTTTGGAATTATTTCGAAAAAATGTGAGTCCGATATATTTTTAATTATAATTAATTAAATAAATAAATCAATCAATGTATTTTTTTTAAAACATTTTGGGAAAAATCGCTGATTAGAATAATTTTTTTAATTTTTTGTAATTTTTTTTCTGAGCTCAATATGAGGGGATTCTTAAAGGAAATCAAATCTGGAGTAAAAAGATTTTGAACCAAATTCATCTGCTCTTGATATTTTCATTAAAAATATAATTTAAAAAATTTTCAACGATCTTTTTTTTCTAAAAATTGTCTAAAATAGAATTATTATTGAAACGTATCTCATCGTTAAAATTTTACGAATCAAAAGTTTGTATGTGTTTTTTATTATGTGTTGTACTTGTGTGCATTTTTTAATTTTCCTTCCACTTTTCAGATTTCTATAATATAAGATGTATCTCATTGAGCTATTAATGAGAACATCAACGTGAAATCAAAGTATGTTTCTATAATGTAAGATTACTGATTTTTTTGTTATATTATAGGAAATGCATCTCAGTGGTGTTTGGTGTAAAACAACGCTATCACAAACATTTACTTGCATTTCTTGCAGCCTTAGGTGCAGATGGTGGAATATTTTCAGCACTTAAAAATATAAATTTGAAATATGTTGTTTATTTAGTGGTGCAGGTGTTGGGCTAGAACTGATTTCTAAACCCAAAGTTAGGAATGGGACGAAATGTGTCAGTACACAACACGCATACCCAGCATTAAGTTTACTTAAATAAAAATATATAAAACACCAAGTAAACAATGATAATAGAGAGATAATATACCCAAAAATGAAACATCTGAATTAAAAATAAAATAAAACACGAGCAAGAAGTATTACACGAAAACCTACTCAAATATAACCGAAAGGCATAAAACAACCAAAAACAAATTCGAATAAAGGCGATTAGTAAAAATTAAAAAAGAAAATTAAAGAAAATCTTACGTAAAGAAAATTATATCGATATTTTGAATAAAAATCCAGAACAATTCATAAAAATGGCGAAATCCATCATGACCGCCAAACGACCCAATAAAATTTATAAAAAATAAATATTTTAGTTTAGAAAATAAATATTTTAGAAAAGAAATCATAAAAAACAATTTAAAAATAAGAAATAGATTAAATTTAGCATGGAATGTTCTGGAAATGCTGAAATCCATCATGGAGGCAAATTTAATAAAAAATAATTCAAAAATAAAATTTCAAAAATAAAAACAAAAATTCTTACTGAAAAATCGCCATCAAAATCGATAAAAATTAAAAATCGAATGTTCGAGAATTAAAATAATCTGAATTTGTTTTACTGCATCAATGCACGCATGTATACTTACACGTCAAACAGAGGCTATATAAACTAACACATTTCGTCACTTTTCAAGGAAAAAAATGCAAATGAATATTTTTACTCTTATGCCAAATTTTTGGTTTTGATTTTTCTGAGATTGTAGGTAAGGACGATTTCATTGTGAATTATAAATTATTATTATTGAAACCTTGTTTTCATTATTTCTTTTTAACTATAGAAATGTAGGTTTGAGTGAGATCGTCGGTTATCATTGATTTTGAAGCGAGATCCCAGCCAACCCTGCACCTATGCACTTTATCATCGATGAGTACACAGCCCACAATGATTGCAGGCCACTGCCTGGCACGCACTTATCAATATTATTGGTTTCTTTTTGTTCGGTCATCGGAGGTCGTCCACTTCATGGTTCTGCCATGGAGTTGAGTCGATAAAATCCCTCCGTTATGACTCTAGCTAGTTATTATAGGTCGACAGTAAAATGTCGACTCCATACAACATTAAGGCTTGCCGTAGCGGACACAGTGTGGCCGTGTAAACAAGCACTCTTCCCGACTTTCAATACATAAATAACTTACATAGTTAAAATCTACATCCAAAATCATCACAATACAATACACTAAGGTTAATAAACGGAGTAGATCTCAGACCTAAATTAATCACAACTCTACAATTCACAATTAATGTAGACGGTTAAATATCATCAAGAACCAACTCTACCTATACGTTTGTCGAATCTAGATTTATAAATGTCCTCAATAAATTTTCTAGTAATAGTGTAAAGTAAAGATTTTTTAAAATGATTGATTTAGTAGTGATAGTATTCATAAAGGTGTTCGACATGCGTATCGGCAAGACTTGGATTTTAAATTGAATAGACTCTAAACTAACTATAAAAATACAAATCGTAAACCCATAATAGTATAAATTATCATCTCAATTGCATAAAAATATGAATTATACTTATAGATTTAATTTCTTCAGAATATAAATTATGATTAGTTATAAAGGTATAAATTATAAATTTAATTTCTTAAAATTATAAATTACAAATTTATATTGACGATAAAAATTATAACTCTAAGTTGATTATAAAAGTACGAATTATAATCTTAACTTCATAAAAATATAAATTATAAACTTAAAAGTATAAATTATAAAATTATATTAGCTTTAGAAATATAAACTATAAATTTAACTTCATAAAAATATAAATTATAAAATTATATTAGCTTTAAAATATAAAATATAAATTTAACTTAACTTCATAAAAATATAAATTATAAACTCAAAAGTATAAATTATCAAATTATATTAGCTTTAGAAATATAAACTATAAACTTAAAAGTATAAATTATAAAATTATATTAGTTTTTAAAACATAAACTATAAATTTAATTTCATAAAAATATAAATTATAAACTTATATTAGCTGTAAGAGTATAAATTATAATCTTAATTTGGTCATAAAAGTATAAAATATAAACGTACGTTAGCGATAAAAATATAACCTATAATAAGTTGTAAATATTTTATAAATACCCCCCCCCCCCCAAAGTTACGTAATCGTCGAAACAAATGTTCAGATTCATATCTAACTTATATATGTATATTTGAAACTTATAAAAGTATAACTTACCTTTTTTTCATAAGTACCTCCTCAAACTATACATTAGTCGAGAACAATATATATAGCAATAAATTAACTTATATATGTACAGTTATCAAACTTAATAATTCCTCAGATCACCTAACTATTAATTATTGTCTAAATACATTAATACATTACCTTTACGATATAAATTTGGAAAATTTTGATAAATGACCCCCCTTAATTCATATAACCATCAACCACTACCTGATACACTCATTTAGACTATTTAATATATATCCTTAACTTAGATTACCTTTAAAATTATAGTTGAAAATTTTTCATCGAGGACCCCCCCCCCCACAAACCATATAGTCATCAACTACCACCTAAATATACTAAATTAGCTTATCTTAATATATATTTAACTTATATTATATTTAAAACTATAAATTGTACATTTTCATAAATGACCCCCCTCAGATCATATAGTCATTAATGATTACCCAAAAGTACTAATTTAATTTGTTTTCAGATATATTCAACTTATATTACCTTTAAAAATATAACTTGTATTTTTTATTTAACCGACCCCCTCAAATCATGTAGCCATTAACTATTACGTAGGTATACTAAATTATATCATATTCATAGAGTTAAATTATATTTCATTTAAAAATAAAATTTCATAATTTTTCGTAAATGACCCCCTCCCTTATGTGGTAATCTTATAAAAATATAAATTCACATTTATTATTACTATTATTATTATTATTATTATTATTATTATTATTATTATTATTATTATTATATTATTAAAATAATTATCTTTATTTTATAAAAATAAAATTATAAACCAAATTATTGATTTTGGGATTCCCCTATCTCTAAATTTAGCTTCAATGGCCCTATTTTCCAATAAAATTATCGAAAACCACAAAAATCTAATTTAGTAACAGCCCCCCCCCCGAAGACGATGTTAGGATTATTAATTTTAGTTAAGAATATATATAAGAATATATATAAAAATTGAAAGTTAAAATCTAACAACTCTCACCCTTCCAAGTTGTTCCAATTGCTATAAAAATAATTAGTGCAAAATATTTCTGCAATTTGACAATAGTTAAAGGTGGCCCACTGGTGATGAAGTTTTGACATGGTGTTTCTTTTGCCGGTAATTCAGGGCGAGTTATTGGTTTGTTATATAGCAGTGACTGAGAGAGTATGGATGATTAACCTATTTAAGTGTTACTTATTTATTGGTATTTTATTGAATTTATTAGACATTCTTTGCTAATTCTCTTCTGTTTATGTTTATATTTGTTTTTCATTTTTGAGACAAAAAGTCAATATTCTCTTCTGTTTATGTTTATATTTGTTTTTCATTTTTGAGACAAAAAGTCAGCTATTACTCACCAGTCGAGATGTAATTATGCAATCTTTGTTCTTGTATTATGTTCATGTATTAATAGTCAGTATTTTACTTTGCTGAATTACATGCAAAAACACATCGTTGTTGAATGCATTTTACAATGTTAAATGTACTCTTGTACTATACAGCAAATTTAAATTTTTCAGTTGTTCATTCAATTATGCCTAGTGTTTTGCTTAACCTAATCGTCCTCCACTCTCCATGTTATTGTGTTTCAGATTTAACAGAATGGAAACAAGATCTAATGATAATGTTTACTTGATTAAATCATATGTTCCTGAAATTCTTGGTGCAAAGCTGCCATCGTATTATCAGACATTTGGGTACTTTCTACACCTACATAAAGTAGAAAAAATGACTCTTCGCAAAGCCAGTAAACTGACAATCAACGTGATAATGGAGTTCTGGAAAAAAGCAAGCATTCCAACAAGAGCAGAACAGCACTGCATTCAGAAGCTTGAATCAGTCTTTTATGAATGGAAGGGTCTCCAAAAACACAAGTCGAGGTCTGGTGAAGCTCACAAAAAACAGGAGCATGAATTTGTTTCTCATCTTGAAGATCTGTTCGACATAGCCCATCAGGATGCACTAACTATCATTAGCAACCCAGAAGACAGGGCATTTCTGTTACGCCAGAGAGAAAAAGGGCGTCCAGGATCCATTGGTGTCCGGGATAAAGTTACTGAACGTAAAGCTAGAGCAGCTGGTGAACGCAAACAATCTGAAGCAAGGCGGCGGCAAAGGTCAGTAGATGAAATGAATATCAGTGCTTGTTTGACAACTCTCGAATCATCATCTGGTGAAGACAATGACCATGACCAAGAGCAGATTGTCTTGTGTGATGATGAATATAAACCTGTTGCATCCTCATCAACAGATCCTGCTGACTGTATCACAAAGCCAGTGCCAAAGAAAGCTAAGACTGATGTATTGACTCCTGGGCTAATGGCAGCTCTGGACAGAACACAGACATCCTCCAGAAATGCTGTTTATGTGTTGTGTGAAACAGCATCCAGCCTTGGTCACAATGTTGATTCCCTCAACATCAGCAGGAACTCAATCCACCGAGCCAGGTGTAAAGCTAGAACAATTGCAGCATCACAGCTGAAATCAGAATTTCTATCTGTAAACCATCTGACTGTCCACTGGGATGGAAAGTTATTGGACAGATTTGACAACTAGAGAACACGTCGACAGGTTACCAATTCTCATCTCAGGTGTTGGTTGTGAACAGCTGCTTGCAGTTCCAAAACTGTCATCTGGAACTGGTGAATCCCAAGCTACTGCCGTGGTCAACGAGATAAAGCAAGTGGGCATCGAAAAGCAGGTTGTGGCTTTGTGTTTTGACCAAATGCTACGAGGTTCATCAAGCCCTGACATATCAATCTTCAAAAGATTCAAAGGAGCACTGGAAATTCATAGATCGTGACAACTACCAGCCGCAGAAACGGATCCATTCATCGACAATCTCATTGCTAATAGTCGAAATGAATTATTGGATTTGCTCGCAATGCAACTTGAAGTGCAGCAGCACGAGATGATTACCGGGAGTTCCTGGAACTGTCTATGATTTACCTTGGCAGGCTCTTCCAGGGGGATTCACTTTCAGTCTCCAGGTGCAATGCATCGAGCAGGTGTTGGCTAAAGTGCTGTACAGTATCAAGATGGGCTTTCAGAGCACAATTCAAGATGACACAGAGTGAGCTGAAGGGAATCACTGCTGTTGCTGCATTTGGTGTGCTTGTCTATCTCAGAGTATGGATAACAGCACCTCTGGCAATAAATGCACCATTGAATGATTTCCTGTTGATGAGACAGCTCCTTGAATACCCCGATGTAAACATTTCATCTGTAACCAGCAAAAAGCTGGGACTGCATCTGTGGTATATTTCAGAAGAGCTGGTAACACTCGCTCTGTTTGACTCCAGAGTTCCAGCTGAAACCAAGAAGCTGATGCTTACAGCCATGGAGAATGCTGCACCTGAGCATCCACCTAAACGTCCCAGAGTGGAAACATCAGCCTTCACAAACAGCAAGGGTCTCGAACAGTTCTGCCACAGCCAATTCAATGACCATGTTTCGTCTTCTGCAGTTACAGACGTCATTTATGTCAAAAGATCCATCAGAATGGGATGAGGATGAAACATACCAATGTGCACTGAGAACTGTTAAAGGATTGGCTGTTGTGAATGACAGAGCTGAGAGAGGGGTAGCCCTCATTCAGGACTACAATAAAAAGCTAACCAAGGATGAGGAACAGCTTCAATTCATGTTGCATGTCGTTAGCGAACATCGCCGGCTGTTTCCAGACTGCAGCAAATTCGGTCTCATGATGGCCATGTCATCTACGCCAACGACACCTTAACTATCAAACTCGGACTGATCTTAATTAGTAGTTACGACTAAAAACTGTGTTCAATCACCATGTTTTCAGTTTCCATGTTCCATGCACTGTTGTTATTTTACCCTAATGTGTACTGACTGTGTGACTGATTGTAATGTTCGACTTTTGAGTTTGTCGACTTTGACTGGCTAGTGACTATAGGCCTAGTGATAAACTAAACTAGTAAACTGCTTCGGTTGTTAGGTGTGTTTATTGTCAAATATGTCTCTGTTTTCACTACAGTTAATGTTGTAATAAAAATGAGATAATTTTGCTGCTCATAATTTCGTCAAACACAGTACAAGTAGCAAAAACGTATAAAAACCACTTTAAAATATTTGTACTTCAAACTTCTAGATTGTTGGGCCACCTTAAATGTCGAGAAATTTCAGAAAATATTCACAGAAAACTTTCTTTTCAACATTGGAACAAGTTGGAAGGGTGAGAAGGTGAAGTTTAAAACTTTTATTTTTTGCTATACTGCATGGGCCACCCTAATATATATATATATATATATATATATATATATATATATATATATATATATATATATATATGGGTATAGGTGTAAGTATAGGTGTAAGTATAGGTGTCTGTATGCATATAATAATTTAATTTAATCCAGGTTACCAGTTGACGGAAACATTGTAGTTAACTTAGCTCCCCCAGAAACTAGGAGTTAGATTAAACTTGCCTTAATAACTTGGAATGATTAATCAAGTTTATTTTAACCTCCAGTAAGTATGGAGACAAATAGTACAGATTACAGAAATACATAAAGAACAACTTTATAAATTATTAATAAATTATGAATGTGTACTTTACATAAAATATAAAAGCATTATCAAAAGGAAATACTAAACTTTATTATTAACAAATTATAAATGTGTATTTGATATAAACTATAAAGCAAAATTACCAGCAGGAGTCGTATGACAACCTCTCAATGTTAAAATCGTCCATCTCCGTCCGCGTAAAAATTCCACCAAACGTACCTGAAATGAAAATTTATTGTTAATAAATAAATTACTTCCAAGCTAGCCAAGAGATTACACCACTCATGACGAGCACAACCGAGGGAGAAGTAAGCAAACGAGAACTAAGCTCGCCACTAATACTTATCGCCCGGTATACCCGAATTTAGTGGTAAATTACCATAATGGTCCGATTTCATAAAATCATAAAAATTCATATATTAAATTTTGAATTCCCATCTAAACAAGATTCTGAAAATTAAAATGATTAACTTAACAAAGTTAATTACTAATCAATTTTAGGATATATTTAGTTAAAGTGTAAGATTTACTAAATTAATATTTTAGGGCTATTAAATTTCTTCTTAATTAAAAATAATTTCGGAAATCTAGGTTGTAATTGCAGTCGCTTCTCTAGTCATACAACTTCATTAAATTCTTTAAAATCTTGAAAACGATTAACTTTTAATGCAAGGCTTTAATTACGAACTCCGTTGTCCGATGTCCTTCTTCCGTGCGACTTGATCATCATTTTGTGGATTTCTTAATTAAAATATTTTTCAAATTATATAAATTTCGTTTTATAATTAAAAATTCTGGCAATATCTTATTATTACCCACTATTTCCGTCCATCTACCTTCGTTCTCGTTGGGTATTTAGAATCCTTAGGGTTGAGTGATGGCGGAATGAATTAGTAGGTTGGGGAAGTAGCCAGTAAAATTTTTAGGCTTCAAGACTCACCTAAGTATGCATAAGGGTATTTGGGAAAACAATTTCGGTAAGGGACTTGAGTAAATCGGACACATGCCTTCTAACGGTAGTCCGTGGACCCATAGAGTGCTCGACAATTATAGTGCCGTTGGTACGCTCACTTTTTGCGAGTACTCACCCACTTGATACAGTACCAACGTTGATCACTCAATGGGTATCAAGCGGTAAACAATGCTGTATCTTGGGGTTACGCTGGTAACAGCACTAAAGAGCAAAATATTTGATCATCAGTAACCCAACACAGGCATGGAATGATATTTCCGTGCCAGTTATACAAAATTCATTTAAACATCCTTTTCCGCCAAGTGATGAAATTCAAAACATCATTCATTCTGATCATTTTTCAGAAGAAAACGATATTCCCTTGGCAAGATTGTATAATTCAATATTTAATGATGGTAATTTGGCAGATACTAAAATTTTGGATTGGGCAAGTGACCAAGCGAGGCATATCATTATTTAAAATCCAGAATTAGAAAATGAAACTGCTCCTGTTGATGAAATGAAAATATGTCGGACGAGGCTAATAAAAACATCGATGATGTTATAAAATCTTTTAATTTGGTATATAATGGCAAAAGATAATGACTTACCCTGCAATGAGGTTCTTTTGTTACAAAGCATAAGAGAAAAAGCTATTATGAACAAATATATGTAATTGTTTTAGTTTGTTTGGCAATTAGTGCCGCACTAAACCATCGATTTATTAAAATTTGATTGTTTAATTTTTTAAAAAATAAAAATTAATAACTACGCTTATATGATAAATTATAATAAATGTTTTTGCAAAAAAAACTGTATTTATTATTCAACACAGCTGAGGTAGTAAAAGAGATAAGAAAAAATATTTTCTAGATAATTTTTATACTCCTTTTTTCCTTATAAGCTACTTTTTCCCAATAAGAAACCTTTTTATTGAAATTGGTTCAAATGAGTTGCTTATATAGAGCGTTCACTGTATATTCTTTGTCAATTTTTAATAAATACAATGTAAATTGAAAAGAAATCAGTGAAAATATAAAGAAGTTATTATAATATTATTATTATTATTATTAATATTTTTGTTAACAAATAATTTTGAAAAGTTAAAATCAAAATATTCATAAACGTTTTTAGGAAAAGTTCGATCACTTTTGAAGTCGATTTGAAAATATACAAAATCAATTCATTTATGTTAGTAATTTGATTCTTGATTTGGAGAATTTTCTTGTTGCATTTGACTTTGACTGTAATACAATGTGGAAATTCTCAATGATTTGGTTTCAAGTTGTATTTTTTCATTTTAAAAATTTTCAAATTTTTTTACTTTTAATTAATTTCAACTTCCATCGAAAAACATCAGAAGTTGTATGATTTTCGGGTTTTAATGCTCTTTTGAGACGCCAAAAATTTGTATAATTATAACAGCTTGTTCTTTTATACTTTTATCTAGATCACTGTCTACTACAAATTGATGAAGATAAGACTCTGAATATGATAACTGTAAGCTTTCTGCAATAATTGCCACGACGTAGGCTATATACATGGACTCCAAACACTCCTGAAAATAAAGAAAAGTCAAACACATATGAGATGAATCATAGAGTGTTTGGCTTTGGTATAACTAAAAACGAATCACAATATCTTTAAGCAAATAATAAAAATCAAAGAACGAAGAAAAATCTCCAACTAAGTATATTAAAATATAATATTGCTCTCTATTTCGATAATCGCATTAGTCACAACTAAATAAAAATACAGTAACTACTTTCTTATACGCCATTTTATGGAATCCGCCAATTTATTTTGTCCAAAAATGAATATAAATAAGTGTAATTTGGTTTAATAATATATTTTATTAATTATTTTGTTTATAATTTTTGCTATTTTTGTATTATTTTACTAGATTTTTTAATAAATTTTATTATTTCTTGCTCTAAAGCCGCCATTTTCTAGAAACTGCCATCTTTGTTTCATAGTTTAGATTTTGGCGGATAACAGAGTAATTACTGTAATGATATTCAAAGTTTGAATTTCAAGCAAATTAACCCTTTCCTATCTTGTGTCTATAAAAATATGAAAAAAAAATTAACCATTCTATCCTCTGTCTGTAAAAAAATAAAGAAGATAGGAAAGGGTTTAACAAGTAATCGTATCAATATTTTAATAAAATTTTAAAAACATTTTTTAATTATATAAAAATTATTTTAATTTTAATAACGCACAAAATTGTTAACATTCTCATACAAAATACATTTTTTAAATTAATATAAAAAATAAATTTAAATTTAAAAATTGTTTTTATACAAAAATTTTACTGACAAAAACATCATTCCAAATATTAAATATAGAAGTTAAATTATTTAAATACATTGAAAATCCATGTAGACTGGGTACTTTGATATTAATTGTAGGATTTAAAATCTAATTAACAACACCTCGTTACTCGTTCTCTATAATTAACAATCCGTCGGCAATGCTCAAGGAACTCGAGTGCAAAGATGAGGGGCAGTCTCTCAAATGTATGTGACATTACACCCATTACATGAAAATTTGATACACGAGTTCTGAACACAGGCCACCTGGAATTGAAGAGTTATTAGTGAACATGCCTCCAACTTTGCAAGACGTTGAAACAATTCTAAATATAGTCTTATCCACATGTCTAAGGATCTTATGCTTGAATTCAAGAAAAGTTCAGAAATATATTCGAAATTGCAAGTGTTTTTGATACAAAAGAAATTAGAAATAAAATTTATTGATAACGTTTATTAGAAAAAAATTATTTTTAATGACTTGTTAATAATTAGAGTAATTAAGCATTTGACTAAATGATTTTTCAATAATTTCTAAGAATATTTCCATTTACACATTGATGAACTTTTAAATATTGAAAATCTAAAGTTTGAAACTTGCTAATTTTATATTTAAAATTACTTGAAAATTAATGTAGACTATACTGAAATTTGTGATTTAGTTTGCTATAATTGCTTGAATAACATTAGGGGAACTTTGAAATACTATGATCAAATTATATAATCTTTAGTCAAGTATTTATTGGTAAATGGATGAAATATTTTGTTGATTTGTAGAAAATATTGATTTTAGTGAATTTTGATCTTTTAGTGGGATCACTACATGAACTTAGCTAGTAAATTATTTCAATGGGAGAATGTTTGGTGTCTGTAACAGTTAAATAAAATTCATATTTTTGAAGAATTTTCAATGGGTTTTATGAGAATTGATATATTAAAGGGGGATATAACCTCAAGTGGGTGGAATTAAGGATATAGTCAGTTGTATATTGATGTTTAAAGTGACAGAAATATTTTTCAGGGATCTGTTAAGGTTGGAATATGCGATTTTAAGGGGGATCTAGTCGGTTGTATGTTTAAAGGATAAAATCATTGGTGAGGAATTGATTGTGGGAATCTTTTGAATATTAAATGGGTAATGTTTTAAAGGAAATTACTATAATTAGTCAGATATGAATCAATAATAGTTCCTGTGTGAAATTATATCGTTGTATTAGGTTGTGATGAATGTTATTGTAACAGTAAATTAATTTAGATTTCTGGTTTAGAACAATGTTTTATAATTTCCTATTAATTATCCAGGGTTTATTAAGTCGTTTAGGATTAATGACCAATTTACTTGGTTTTATGTTTTGACAATGAAATATATAGAAATAATTGGGATTCATCTCAACTTTAAATTATTTTTTACCGTTATTTAAGATGTTATAAGCGGACAAAAGTTGAGAAATACTGACTTCAAAACACCGGCTAAAACTAAAGAAAATATTACATATTTATTTACATATTTAACCAATAATTTCACGTGGTCATTGCTTAATTGACAAAGATTTGCATCTAAAATTGACTTTGAAAATATTTCATAGAAATTTTTATTTCTCAAAAGCTGGTAATTATTCAAACTTTTGATAATTTATTTAAAATTCTTGCTTTAATTTACTTATTACATTAATTACTTTAATTTAAAAATATTACTTTTACATTACGGAAAGACAATCTTTTTTTAAATTTTCGAACCACCCTTTACGTGCCAAAAATGATACTTTCGAGTGCTCTTTAAAAGAATGTTCATCTTGTTTTAAATGGTTGTAAATTCTGAGCGCGTTTCTTTAATAATATTCGTGCTCAAAGTGATTTTTTTATCCATATAATAAGAGCATACTCCATTTTACGATATTTATATCTCGTTTGCGGGATATACGTTTAGCACCTTGCGAACAACCACCACAAACATTAATTCTAATTTCTTTTTCATTTTTTAATATAGTTCGAATAGTAGCTTCGTTTAAATTTAATTATTTTCCAATCGATGAAGGTTTTTCTCCGCATTTTATACGATCTAAAATTCCTATTTTTTCTTCGAGTGAAATAAATTTTCGTTTAAATTTTGTCAGACATTATCTAAATTTAGGAAACAAAATTAGCTTTACTATAAACATTACAACTTAATTTTAACATACCTATATTAAAATTATTATGAACTTGTAGACTTTCAAAAGATGGCTTATTATTATTTACTATTCATGTACTTTTTTTCTATTTACTTTCCAAATATTAAAAACAATAGCAAAAATAGCAAAAACTTTATCAACTTCATTTACAAAGAACAAAGCGATACTGATTTTTCTGCTATTCACCTTATTAAACGTAATTTAAAAAAATACAACGGAATATATACATAACATTCAATTTTTTGAAAACGTTATGTTATAAATTTCAAGTCTTATACTGAGTAATATCGAAACCGTGTTATACGAGGGACTACTGTATATATTTTAACAAGATGATTTTCTAATAAATTTGTGTATTTAATATTATTTAAAAATTAATTTTTCTTAACTAAAAATAGTAAAGAAATAATTTAATTAAATAGACAAAAAATGTAAAATTTAAAATTAGAAGAAATTATATTAAAAATAAAGAATTATTGTAAATTGCATTGTATTTTATTTCTTATAATTTCCTTAAATAAATTACTTTTTAAATTTAAATTTACTTTTTCATTAAATATAACGACCTAACCCCCCCCCCCCCCCTGCGACCGTAATCAACCAGGTATTTCCGAATGTTAAAAATTTTGCATGTTCATAATTTCGCCAGTTTAATTTTCTAACATTTACGTAACATTGTTTAAAAAATTATTTCAACATTTCATATACTTAGTGCTATAATGAATTATAAATGTTTTAGTAGGTCCCATAATTGAGGTACTAAATCTAAATTATTGAAAATATAATTCATACCCGAGAGTACAGCAATGAATCGCCCACAAAACTGACCGAGGAACGATATCGCCGTATCCGATTGTCATAAACGTAATGGCTATGAACCATATGTTATTTTGAAATAATCTCAAATTCGAATCTTTTTCATAAATTTCACAAACTCTTACAGCCCAACTTGTCCATAAAATTACACAGATTACAGACACAATAAGAAATTGCCTTAGAATAAATTGTTAAACGAATATTTTAAAGCAAATTGACTGTTGATAGACTTTCCTTGCATCAGTTCAACACATCGACTTGAACTGTGATCATAGATGTGACTATGTAGAACCATAACTCGAAAAATCAAATATCCACGAAAGAAACATTATGATAGTAATAATAACATCAAGTGGTACATCTTCCTTCTCAGGTCGGCCAAGAATCAACCGATATGTCGTCCAAATATAGTTGTAATTCGGAATCGGTGGAGCGTGAATAGCACATATTGCAAGCTCAATGAAAATTGACAGAGACAAACGGACTGTGATAACGAACCGCCAACTGTTCAAATTATTCTCGACCATAAACAATAAAATACTCGCTCTGTGATAAAAAACCAAACAAATCAACAATAATCCAGTAAAGATGGAAACGAGAACCTTCAAAAAGAAACACACTAAGCAAAGTTGAATGATCTGATTGCTTGTATTGTATGAAACGATCTCAATTTCAATAATCATTAAAACCGATTCCCACTGCAGCGAAGACCAAACAGAATATACTCAAAATTTTCTGATGATTGTGTAGATATTTTCGTTTTGACATCGTTGAACTTACTGATTTCCCAGGATTATGAGTCTCCATTTCTGAATTTATAAACAAAGAAAAGTGTAAATAAAAATTCCACCTACAAGTAGATTTGTTTTAGAGAAAATCTAAATACTAACAGTTTATTATTGCACTGGCGATTTATTGATTTCTTAGATTTTTCTAAATGGGCAATTCTTTTAATTTCAAAAAACTGTTTCATTCAGGACTCATAACCAGACTATAATTTATTTAATTTTCCATATGTTGCTATTATAGAGATTAATGGCAATTAAAGGCAATGTGAAACCATAAACAAATGACGAAATGCATGAATGTTAATCAATTAAAAATTTAATTGCCAAAACAAAATGTGCTAATTTCAAAATTATACAAATATTATTTCTTACCAGCTGGTTGATAATCGATCAATAAATCTTATAGATAATGACAAATTCTCTGCCTAATCTATGCCAATCGTTTAAATTAAACACAATGTTGAAAGGGATTAGAAGAGTGAAATCAAACAAATACATTGTCAAAATTATTTTTACAAAGTTAAAATGAACAGTAATTAAATTAATCTACACCACAAAATGAAAAACAATTTTATTAAACTATTGAGAACATTCTAAGTGAAATTTTCTCGAACAAATTTATTTCAGCGCCATCTTATATGGTAGCTGCTATTAGAACGTTTTTACAAATGACTTGAATTTCTTATATACTGCAAAATTGTACATTGAGAACTATGTCGCAATTTAATGATGTTGATAGCCAGCTTAAAGGTTACT
>CAUHTR010006543.1:0-17442 GCA_959609185.1 Schmidtea polychroa
TCGAAGCCAGACCTCAAAACTTTCGAAATTCAACTTCCGACAAGAAACCTTCGTGTTTCGGTAGACAAGTTAAAACCCGCGTACATTTCAACCAATAACAAATCACTCCTTGATCTAGGTGGAGGGCTATGTAATCAAACCAATTAAATCAATATAAATATTAAATTAATATTTATATTAATAATAACATATTTAAAAACTTTGTTTTAATATATTATTAATTTGATAAAAAAAGAATTTGAAAAAGTCGTCTTACTTATTAATAATAATGCAAATCAATGTAGAAGACAACAGTCCCCCCAACTCAACTTTTCGACTGGTATTTATACCATTTCATTTATTTAAATCTATTAATAGCAATTATTTAATTACTATTTTTATTATATATTTTTAAACAATTACTATTTTTGTTACAAATCTATTTTTAGTAATTGTTTATTACTATTTATATTTTAATTCTAATTTTAGTAATTTTTAAATACTATTTATATTTTAATTCTAATTTTAGTAAATTTTTTAAATACTATTTTTAATTAATTATTATTTAATTCCAAAACTTTTGATTCCGGTTCCTACTGAACCCCAACATCTGCATTGTCACTAACTAGTGCTAATGGTCAACCAATATGTCAATTATTTGATGCAAAATTACTAGTAAGACGAGTTCGAGTTGATCCGTCGATATTAACAGGTCATCAGTTGGGTCTTAATTCTAAACATGCAATCTATCCACTGAAAACCAAAGAAATTGTTTCATTTGCAATAGCCAAAGGTGCAAAGGAACAAATATTTGGAAATAGAAGAATGCCAAACTTTATTTTGATAACATTTCAATCTGAAACTCAATATAATAAATCATACAGTGTTTCAAGCTCAATTTTCAAAAACTTTGGTGTTACATCCTTGTCATTATCTAAAAATACTGATTATAGAGAAACATATAATCAAGATTTTGATAATGATAATTACTGTGCTACATATATGTAAAGTATTGTGAAAAATATGGGCTATTTAGATAAAAATTTGAATTGTGTTATAACTCTAGAAGAATTCAAAACCAAATATCCGTTCTTTACATTTGTTTTGGCACCTGATTTTGATTTTGAATCAGAGTCAATTACCTCAAAATGGAAATTTACGATTAGATATAAAGTTTGCAAAAGCTATTGTAAAACCTGTGCATGTTATAATATATGGAGTATTTGAAAATGAGGTACAAATTACTGGAAATAGAGCTGTTCTGGTATAGGTATAAATGCGTTTGGTAATATTAAAAATTTGTCATGGAGTAAGGTCTTCGTGTATTATTTAATTTATTGATGTAGTTCTATACAGGTCAATCGAATTGGAAAACAGATTTTAGGAAATGAGTTTGTTGGAGTATATCCATTCGATAAAATACCATATTTACGTAATAATCAAGCCATAATCGTCAATACCCATTCATCACATCTTGGTGGTGAACATTGGATTGGAGTCTATGTAAAACCCGATATGATACATGTATTCGATCCTATGACATTCTATTATCCTGCTTTATTGGTATCAAAATTGCAAACAATGAGTAAAAAAAAAACCTATTGTATATAATAAAGCAATGTTTCAAAATCCAATGACTCAAACATGTGGTCAGCACTGTTTAATATGGTTGATGTATAAAAATTTGATTTATAATAAATGTTTCTGGTTTTATTTTATTGTTTAATCTATTTTATAGATTTTTAAATTTATATGTTGTTGATTGTTTGATTTTTAAAATCGCAATCACTCTATAAACATTGACATTGGTATTTTTGTCACAATTTATTTTCAAATGGATTCAAACAATTCAAAAGTTGTTGATGGTCATTTTAAATTTTAATTTTATATAGTTATTTACTTTATTATTTTAGATCTTTTTATCGGAGATTGGTTCCTGATTACGGAAAATGAAGATCTCCTGAATATTTCCAGAATTTTTGAAAATGGTAAATTATTTTAATTTTATATATTTTTTTTAAACATGCATATTTTAGTTGTAATTAATGAAGAAATAAATTATGTCTCCGATGGGATAATTATGGAACCCGAAGATGTCCATGAAAAATTTTGGTGTTTTTTATTTTATTTTTTATTTTATATGTTAATAATTATTGTAAGATGATATAATAATTTCCAACGAATTACTTACATAACCAGGTCACTAGACCTTGATATCTATTGAATGATGCGGGAATGCTTGTATAACTAAATTAAGTAAGTATGTTTGTCTTCTGTGTCAACAGTATCACTTAAACTAATAATTCTCCCTTTTGTAGATTACGCAATTCAATGTACTATAAATAGTATAACGATTGTGTGTTCCGTTTAGATTTTTGTAGTGAATAAATATTTCTGTGAAACTATGTCTTTTTCTAACATGGCGACCGCGCCAGGACTCCAGAACTATATCAAGCCACCTAATCAATTGCTGCCAAATGGTGATTTAGAAATTTTTATTTTGGAATTGAAGAGATTTTTCGAATTCACTCAACAACTGCAAGAAATTCAAGAAATTGTTACTAAGGCCTTTCTGTCGGTAGAGTTGATCCAGAAATATGAAGAAGTACAGAGCGATTATTCAGGCTATGAAGAAAGATTAAGAAAAGCGTTCGAGCCAAGGAAAAATCTAGCCATGGATCTAGACGCAGCTTTAAGATATCGAAAAGGAAATGACTCGTGCACCGAATTTTTCAATAAAGTGGAAAAGCTCGTCGACAATGTTCTTCGACACAAATTAACAAAACCGGCATTAATGTTATTTTTAATGCAGAATGCAATGGAAGATATGGAAACAAAAAAGAATTGAAATTAAGAGAAGTTAAATCAGTAGATAAGGCCAAGGAAGTGATATCAAGAATGGAAGAAATTCAAAAAGAGCTTTCAAGTGAACAATCATTAGCATTTCTACATGAAAATAAATCATATGCGGAGACAGTCAAAAGTCCGAGAAAAACTCAGTTGTACCCACAAAATAAGACGCCAATATTTTCTAACTCTAGAACCAATGAGGCCGTGAACTTCAATATGCCAAAAAAAAGTGACTGGAAGAACGGGACCAGGCAATTTAGACTGCAGTGATGTTGGGCGTGTGGAGAGCAAGGACATATTCGAGCAGAATGCCCAAACGTAAAATGCTCTCAATGTTCCAAAAATGGTCATTTCAAGTATCAATGTTGGGACATCAGAAGAAATTCAGTTAAAACAGAAGCATATTACAACGGAAGAAATTATGATAAAAATCAAAAACAATTTGGATCCAGAGGACAATATCAAAGCAGAAACCAATCTTCAGACAGAGGACAACATCGAAGACAATGCAAAGCGATATACGACTACAAATACGAGGAAGGAGAGCTGATTCAACAGGATGACATGCAAAAAGATTGCGAACAGCTAAAAGGGGAGGCTCCAGTTTCAAGGGAGTTGCTAGGAGCCATAAATTTGGTTTAAGTAAGTATATTGTTGACACAGAATGTTTGAATTTGAATGCTTGTGATTTCAAGAATTCCGTAATGAATGAATTTAAAGATGATTTAAAAATTAATGATGTAATTATGAATGATTGTGAATGTTTTGACTTTGAAAATTTTTTGAATATAGTTTTTATGAAATTAATAACAAAATTGATAAGATTATGAGTATCGATATAATTAATAATAAAGTTAATGAAAATAAAGAAAGACCTTTTGCACCTAAATTCGTTTATGAAAGAATGAATGGCAGACCTAGTGTAGGTATTTGGCTGGAAAATAAAATAAAAGTTGATTGTCTTTTGGATATCGGGGTTAGAATAAACGTGATTAGCGAAGATGTTGTTAGTAAATTAAAGATGCGTGATAAAATAGGGGAATCCAATATTATGGTTACATGTGCAAACGAGAGCACACTTAAAATCATAGAAACAATATTACTAAAAGTGAGAATTTCGGGATTAGAATTGGTAATAAGATTCTTTGTGGCAAATAAGATTAACCCGAGCGTAATTGCAGGCGTAGAAATGATGAATTGTTTTGATATTAAATTACAAGCAGTAACTAAAGTAAAATTAAAAAATCAATTAATGAATTTAGAGGAAAACCATTTGAAAGGAATTATCGACCCAACGATTAATAAATTACTTAAAGAATTTTCGGATATATTCATGAAAAATAAATGGGATGTAGGAAAAACACAGTTAATTAAACATAAGATAGTTACTAGAGGTAGCCCAGTGACAATTAATCCTAGACGTCAGCCGATTCATATTGCTCACAAAATACTAGACATGCTAAAAGACATGGAAGAAGCAGGAATTATAAAAAAATGTGACTCGGTGTGGAATAGCCCATTGGTATGTGTGTTAAAAAAGAATAAATCAGATATTAGAATATGTTTGGATTTTCGGGCACTAAATGCAATTACGGAGAGACCTCGATTTCCAATACCAAATATTGAAGAGATGATGGATATCCTAAATGGAGCACAGATATTTAGCACTATCGATCTTGGTAATGCTTATTATCAAGTGGAATTAGAAGAGGAATCAAAAATAAAGACTGCATCTTCAACAAAAGATGGTCAATATTGTTTTAACCGAATGCCTTTTGGAATTGCAGCTGCCCCAGCAACTTTTCAAAAATTAATGACTCAAGTTTTGGGTGATCTTAATTGGAGAGAAGCAATTGTCTATTTAGACGATATCCTTATATTTTTAGACAATGAAATCGAACATAAAAAAAGACTAGAAAGAAAAATGTTGTTTTAACAAACTAGAAATAAAATTTTTGGGACAAATTATAAATAAAAAAGGTATTAAGACAGATTATGAAAAGATAAAAGCAATGCAAGAACACGAAAAACCAAAATGTATTAAACGTTTAAGAAGCTAGCTTTCTAGGCTTAACAAATTATTATCGAAAATTTGTTAAAGATTACGCCAAGTATGCCAGACCATTAGAAAGGTTATGTGGGTCTAACAAAGATAAACGTATATGGACTGAAGAATGTGAAACAAATTTCAACACGCTAAAGAAAGCGTTAACGTCTACCCCAGTACTAGGATTTCCGGATTCACGAAAAACCTTTATTTTAGATACAGATGCTAGTTTCGATACGATTGGGGAGTGCTTTCGCAGTTGAGTAGTAATGGACATGAACAAGTTATTGCATATGGATCAAAGACAATGAATAAGCACGAAATCGGTTACTGCATTACGCGAAAGGAATTGCTTGCAATCTATCATTTTACTCAGCATTTCAAACACTATCTATATGGAAAAAGATTTACTTTAAGAACCGATCATAAAGCTATAACCTTTATGATAAATACAAAAAAGCCAATTACAGCACAATTCCAAACATGGATTAACTATTTAAGTGGGCTAGATATCAAATTAGAATACAGAAAAGAAGAATTGCATGCTAGCGCAGATGCCCTATCAAGAAAAGACTGTACTTCATGTAGTTAGTGCCAAACAGTTCATGAAAACGCCAAGGTAGATAAAAATAAAACTAAAATATTGGCCATAGAAAATATGGACCAAGAAATAAGAATAAATAATGAAGGTATAATTTTTAATATACATTAAGACTTATGTCACGCAGAGGTAAAAATAATTTACGAATATGCATGGAAAAATATGAAAATGAAAATTAGTGAAAACGAAGTTAGAAGAGTGATTGAAAATTGTGAACAGTGTCAGAAACGGAAGACGTGGACAAGACGAACAAAAGAACCGCTGATTAAACAGACTACAGATGAAGTTTTCAAAGAGATATTTATTGATTTCTGCGGACCATTTAAGAAACCAATTCATGGAAAACAATATATTTTAGCTATAATTGACCAATTCAGTAGGTATATATCATTGACGGCAGTTGCTCATTAGGATGAAAAGACGACGGCAAAGATTTTAAGAGAAAATTGGATTTTGAAATTTGGTGCCCCTAAAATCATTCACTCCGATAGAGGAAAAACATTTGAATCTCAACTCCTTTTAGAAGTGTTGAAAACTTATCATATTACAATAATATATTCAAGCCCATATCATCATAGTACAAATGGGTTAGTTGAGAGGCAATTTAGAACTATAAGGGATGCAATTGCAATTACGTTAAAAGACAAACGGCATAAAGATTGGGCAGAAATATTGCCAGATGTGAAATTTATGTTAAATGCGACGATACAGCAGACAACCGGATTTTCGCCCTCTGAAATAATATTTGGGCGGAATATTTGTAGACAATGGATGGAAAAAGAGAATTTGGATATACAAAATAATGATGCTAATAATCGGAGAAGGGAGATCGTGGAGGGAATTAAACATAAACAAAACATAGAAAAGAATTTAATTACACAAAATTATAGGAATTTTGAAGTTGGAGACCAAGTATTGGTTAAAAAAGAAAATACTAGAAAGTTGGATGAACGTTATGAAGGGCCTTATGAAATAACTGGAAAACGACATGACAGAAGCTATGTTCTAAAGAATAAGCAAGGCAAAGAAATAATTCGAAATGTAGAATGGACCAAAAGTTTTAAATGGAGGGGGATGTAAGATGATATAATAATTTCCAACGAATTACTTACATAACCAGGTCACTAGACCTTGATATCTATTGAATGATGCGGGAATGCTTGTATAACTAAATTAAGTAAGTATGTTTGTCTTCTGTGTCAACAGTATCACTTAAACTAATAATTCTCCCTTTTGTAGATTACGCAATTCAATGTACTATAAATAGTATAACGATTGTGTGTTCCGTTTAGATTTTTGAAGTGAATAAAGATTTCTGTAAAACTATGTCTTCTTCTAACAATTATAGTAATAATATTAATGATTTTTATAATAATGATTTTAATAATATTTATAATTTTTATAATAATAAAAATAATAATAATAATAATAATAATAATAATAATATTAATAATAATAATAATAATAATAATAATAATCAGTTATAATTCAAAATTCTTATAGTTTCAAAAATTAAAAATTTTAGATATTTATCCTGATAATTTTGAGGGTTTTTAAATAGGTTTTTTATATTGTATGTATTGATTGTTGTATTAAATTAAATAATTAATAAAAAATTTTTAAATTATTAAATTAAATTTTAAATGTTAAAATTTTAAAAAAAAAATAATATATTTTTTTTATAAAATAAAAAAAAATTTTTATATATATAATTAATAAATTTGTTTAAAATCTTTAATTTAATGAGTTATTATATCCCACCTGATGATGAAAACTGTCGAAATTAATCGTGAAAAGAATGTTATCTTATATTTTAAAAAAAATTTTAATTCTGATTTACCTTTGGAAAGTGATAATTTAATTCCTCCTTCAGAATTATATTTATTTTCTCACAGACCCTTCAAATTATTGTGATCAAATTGATAAATTGTAATTTTAACAAACCATTTATGATTTTGATGTGTGTCAAAACTTATTAGTTTTATTGACCTGAATAAATGTTCACAAAATTTGTGCCAAAGTTTTAATTTATGGTGTTTTATTAGAAATGTTTATGCACATTCTTGTCAATGTGAGTCAGACAGTACATTATTAACCTGTGAGTATTGGTTGGAATTCAAATACTAATTTAGCCATGGTTTCATGACAGATTGATGACGCTTGTAATATTACATTCGAAATCACTTCACAACTCATTATCAATAGTAAATTTCAAATAAAAATTAGCATTTCACTTTCAATTGATTTGTAAAAATAATAATAATAATAATAATAAAACAATAAAATGATAATTTAAGCCTTTTGCTGCAAATAATGTATTTAATGAAAGAATTTTCGACTATAAAAAAACTATCTTATAGTCGAAAATTCTTTCATTAAATACATTATTTGCAGCAAAAGGCTTAAATTATCATTTTATTGTTTTAAATAATAAATGCTGCTACCATGCAATCATCATTTTATACTAATAATGATAATAATAATAATAATAATAATAATAATAATAATAATAATAATAATAATAATAATAATAATAATAATAATAATAATAATAATAATAATAATAATAATAATAATAATAATAATAATAATAATAATAATAATAATACAATAATGATAATGATAATAATATTAAACAATTAAATGATAATTGAGGCATTTGTTGTCAAGTATATATTTAATAAAATGAAACAATGAAATATAAATTCAAAATATAAATTTTGCCACTAAAATATTGATAATAATAATAATATATAACTACTACTTGTTTATTTTACATATATTTATCAGGTTCTTTATATCCTCGATACTGTATATCTGGAATAGGGCATAACTCCAAATGTCATGCTTTAATGTCATCATATTACGGTCGTAGAATCAACGGAATCGAATATTTAATATGCCCCAAATGCAAGATTATTAACCCTTCTACTTTTAAAGAATTTTATAGTGGACATTACACATTTAAATCAGTTTTCAAAAAATAAGAAGGAAATGTTTAGAGAAATCTTTAATAGGCAAACTCTTAATATAATTAATAATAATAACAATAAAAGGCCTGCAGCAAATAAAAAGGATGTTGTCGCCACTAGAAGTATTAAAAAAGATAGGCAAAGTCTTAATATAATTAATAATAATAACAATAAATGGTCTGCAGGGAATAAATATGAAGTTGTCGCAACTAAAATTATTAAAAAGAGATTATAATTATAAGTGACGATGAAGCTGAGGTTGCTAATTCCCCTCGTATTCCTATTAATCAAGTAGGAGGGTCTTTACATGTAGATGATGATCCTATTATAACTATCGAGTTTCAAGATGCTCTAACAAATCTACGATTTGATGTTTCTAAACATCAATTAATTCAAATATCTTTAACATATAAAATTAGGGACCGTCTAGCATTAGAAATAAGCAAGATGAGGTCAGTAAAAATACAATTTACAGTTTTCATCCAATTTGAAAAAGATGGAGAAATTTGGGACAACTATTTTTCAAATACAGCACAGGTTTTCTTGGAAGATTTTTTGATTAGTGAGTCACAAAAATTAAACGAGAAAATAGATAAATTTACATATTTTGGTAGTAGGTGGCGAATAAATAAAATTAAAGAAATTAAAGAAAATTTTGAACAAACAATTACCCTTCCATTTGTAATTTATGCCGATTTCGAATCGGTTTTACCTAAAGATGTAATACATCATCAAATACATTATCCAATATCTGCAGGCCTTTTACTAATTAACAACTACACAAATACAAAATCATATTATAATTTCATTGGTACTGATTGTGTTTTGGAATTTTTGCGTAAGATTGAAGAAATTGCTGACACAATAATTATCCTTTATTATGAAATTCATGGTAAAACACCTCTAAAAACTATAACTTGGACCGAAAATCGTGCTTTCAGTTTTTCTACAACCTGTTACCTTTGCAAAAAATCTATTATTCGCAAAGTTTGAGATCATGATCATTTCTCTGGCAAGTATCTTGGTGCTGCCTGTCGTAAATGTAATATTTCTCAGCGAATTCAAAAACAATTTTCTGTAGTCTTTCATTACTTGAGGGAGTATGACCTTCATAATATTTTGGAATTTGGTCTTGATAATTTTCCATCGTGGGAGTTGAATGTTATCCCTACTAGCACTGAAAAATTTATATCATTAATCTCTTATATCAAAAAAATGCCTGTTCGTTTTATCAATAGTATGCAATTTGTTAATTGTTCTTTGGCAAAGGCTGTAAAAACTCTGTCGGATCTTCCTTTGACATCATCTGCTTTTGAAGGTTCTATTATGAATAGTGAAGGTATTTTCCCTAATAATTTTGCTACTTCTTTAGAAATTCTAGAATCTAACCTTGAATTGCCACCAATTTGGGAAGGGTTACAGCAGATTAATATGCTACTGCCCAACAAATTTGGACACGGCAAAATTGTAATAATCTTTTGGACTACATGTTACCTTATCTTAAATTAGATATATTTCTCTTGACTGATTATTTCCAACAATTCCGTGCAAAGGACATTGCTTACAATGGTCTTGAACCTCTGAATTTCTATGGCATTCCTGGTTTGTCATGGGCATCAACACTCATGGCGTTGGAAGAGCCGATCAAACTTTTGCAAGATATGGAAATGTTCAATTTTTATGATGGGAGGAATACGAGTGGTTTAACATTTGTTAACAAGCATCATGTATCAACTTCAGAGAATACAGAATTATTATATATTGATAGTTAATAATTTGTTTGGTTGATCTCTTAGCCAAAACCTTACGTATGCTGATTTTACTTGAGTTTATAATAATCATGAATCTATATTGCATGAGTGTATAAATTCAGATATTGAAACACTTCCATATGGTTACACTATGGAAGTTGATATAAATATCCCTAATCTGTTGCATGATTATTTGAACGATTTCCCTCTTGCTCCGGAGAAGATGTGCCCATCCGGTTCTAAAGTCGAGAAGTTGATGCTCACGCATTGACCCAAGAAGAACCATGTTCTTCATTGGAAACTTTTAAAAGTTTATATTGAATTGGGGGCAGTAGTTATAAATGTTCATCGTGTCATTAAATTTAAACAAGCATCAATTTTTAAAACAATTTTTAAAACATGTTAAGTAAATTATGGTGTAAAATGTTAAATTAAGTAATACAAGGATAAATATGTAAATTAAGGATCAAATTTCTAAATAAAACTAATAATTTTAAATTAAAGTTAAATTAAAGTAATAATTTTTAAATAAAAGTAAATTAATGTAATAAGTAAATTAAAGTAAGATTTTTAAATTTATTAACAAAAAGTTTGAATAACCAACAGCTTCTGAGAAATAAAAATTTTTAAGTTAATTTTCAAAGACAAATTTAATTTGAATAATTTTTTAAGTTAATTTTTTATAGAAATTTTAATGGAATAATTTTTAATGGAAATTTTAATGAAATAATTTTCAAAGTAAATTTTATATTGAAATTTTTATTTTTATTTTTTTCAAAGTCAATTTTAGATGAATCATTAATCCTTTAATCATTAATCATTTAATCATTAACCATCCAGTAAATAAAAAATACTAATCATTCAAGTTAATATGAATCAGCTAAGATAATAAATTAATAATTATTTTGAAATAAGATCTACTAGATAATTGATTTAGATTGAATAAATTAATTGAAATAAATTAATTTTAATTATTTTTTTAAAAGTAATACGTATACTCAAATTAATTAACTTATTGCTCAACATATTCCAAAAATTCAGTATAAATTCATTACAATTATCAATATCGTCAATCTACACTAAAATTAATTATCATTATAATTCCAAAAGAGACTGATAACTAATGATAAAATCTAATAAACAATTAAATTCATTTAAATGACAATAATTGTTAAATCGAAGCAAATTCTTTAATAAAATCATCTAAAAAGCATCAAATTTCCCTAAATATATCTGTTTCAGCCGATTTTGGCGTTTTTTTATCGCGTATTTTTTTATTTACTGGATGATTAATGATTAGAATTTAAAGTTCTTTCTTGTCCATTAATTACATTTTGTTATTTATTATATTTTGAATAATTTAAATTTTTACATTTATTTAATCCATTTTTACCTAGTTATTGGAAAATCTTGAGTTCAATTAATTTTTCATCCAATTTTATCAAGTGAAGAGTATTTTCTTTTAAAGATCAATTGTTAGTATTTGGTATCTGGTTGTTAGTTGTAGGTTGATATTTGTCGATTTCTCGATGGGTTTTGATGGTGGTTGTTAGTATCTAGTTGAGTGTTACCAATACCCTTACGACCAGTAACCTTACGACTAATACCCTTACGGCTAATACTAATACGGCTAATACCCTTAGGGGGTCAAAACATCCTGTCGGATAAACTCCGAGTTATATAATAAAATGAATCAACAATAACTATTTATTTAATGCGATAATAAGTCAGTAGTAATCAATTAAAAGAAGAATGTTTTGTGAATAAAATTCAATAGTCTTTCATTATAATTTTATCTTCAATTCCATGGGATGTTTTAAAGTAGTTGAGTTGACAATTATTCATTTTTTATTCAATTATTCATTAAAAAATGATTCCATTAAATTTATTTTAAAATTTAACTTCAAGAAAAATTCCATTAAAATTTTTATTTAAAATTGACTTTATAAATTATTTCATAAAAATTTTCGTTTTAAATTTTTATTTCTCAAAAATTGACTATATTTCTAAATTTTTGGTAATAAATTTAAAAATCTTACTTTATTTACTTATTACATTAACCCTCTCCGTGTAAAAAATAATGCTGATATTTATAGTGACCCATTCTATTCCCACAAAAACGGTTACAAAATGTGCCTTCAGCTTCATCCCGATGGATTCAAAGCTGGAAAAGGGACACATCTTTCTGTTTTCTTTTTCATAATGCGCGGTGAAAACGATGTACTTTTGCAATGGCCTATGAAACTGGAAGTGACATCTTGCTTTAATGTCGAATATATAATATAGTTAACAACCAAATATAACCTATATTTACATATTTAATTCACAAAGATTAGCATCTAAAATTGACTTTGAAAAATATCTCATAAAAATTTCAATATAAAATTTACTTTGAAAATTATTCCATTAAAATTTCTATAAAAAATTAACTTAAAAAATTATTCAAATTAAATTTGTCTTTGAAAATTAACTTAAAAATTTTTATTTCTCAGAAGCTGTTGGTTATTCAAACTTTTTAATAATAAATTTAAAAATCTTACTTTAATTTACTTATTACATTAATTTACTTTTATTTAAAAATTATTACTTTAATTTAACTTTAATTTAAAATTATTACTTTTATTTAAAAATTTGATCCTTAATTTACATATTTATCCTTGTATTACTTAATTTAACATTTTACACCATAATTTACTTAACTACCAAATATAACCATTATTTTCATACTTAACCGATAATTTCATGTGGTCATTGATTAATTCACAGAGATTTGCATCTAAAATTAACATTGAAAAATATTTCATAAAAATTTCCATCTAAAATTAACTTAAAAATTATTTCATAAAAATTTTCATTTAAATTTATCTTAAAAAATTTTATTTCTCAGAAGCTGTTGTTTATTCTAATTATATTTATATGGTTAATTTAATTATAATAAAATTATTGCTTTAATTTACTTATTTAACTTTTATTTACAATTTTAGACCATTGATTACTTAATTTTAAAAATTAGCCACTAATTTACCTATTTATTCTTAATTTACCTATTTATCTTAACTAACTTAGCCAAATTTACTTTAATTCAATTTTTAGACCCAAAATTTACTTTAATTTAAAAACTTGAACCTTAAATGACTTATTTGAACCCATTGATTACTTTAATTTTAAATTTTGAACCTTAATTTACTTTAATTTAATTTTTTAGACCATTGATTACATCAATTACTTTAATTCAATTATTAGACTCATAATTTACTTTAATTTAAAATTTTAGACATTAATTTACTTTAGTTTAATTTTTTAGAACCTTAATTTACTATATTTCAAATTTTGAGACCATCGATTATTTAATTTAAAAATTTAATTAAAAATTTTTGAAGACTACCTTTTTCTATTGAAAATATCCTGAGACCTTAAATTACCATGCATTTTTAGTGTAAACCACCTTTTTCTATCGATAATTCATGAGACCTTAAATTACTATGGCTTTTTAGTGATAGTCAGATTTTGTATTGAAAATATCCTGAGAGCTTAATTTACCATGCTTTTTAGTGTAAATTATCTTTTTGTATTGAAAATCCCAATACCAAGGAGACCCCCTCACTATAGTCTGAGAAATCATGAATTCTCAGGTTCCATCGAGACCCCTCACTATAGTCAGAAAAAAATTTATTTGTATTGAAAAAATATTTTTGAATTGAAAATCCCAGAAAAAAAAGTGTAGGCCACTACAACAATTATGTAATCAAAAAATGTAAGTTATTAAATTATCGTCAATTTTAATGGAATTTTTAAACGAAGGTTTAGAAGTATATTTGACTAATTTACTGTCGGTTGTACAAAGACGAAGATTCATTCTCCTTAAATTTTCTATAGTTTTACCATATAAACTGTTATTTTACAATTTATAATAATTTTTGTCTAAACTATTTGTACTTTTTGCTCTTAATTCGGTATTGTTGTCTATATATTTTTTAAAAATTGGAGATTGCTTAAACCTTACAGCTCTATTTACGCATGTAACTTTAACACCAAGTGCCAAGTATAATTTTAATAATCTCCAATGAATCACATAATTACATATCTCATATCAAAATAAATAACTTCCACAACAACACCAAAACTATAATTAAGTATTACAAGATCTAAAACAGTAAAGGAGTCTCGTCAATATCGACTACACAAGATCTCAGATAACACACAATGTCAAAGATGTATTACGCAGACTTGACATGCAGGATTAGAACATAGGCGCAATCGATCACAAAGTAGATGGAGATGTGCCAGCAAATAGTTCGTCCAAATCAAAAAAATCAACAGCATCTTCTTCCCACGAGGTACTAGGAGGAGGCACCATTCGAAATTGTCGAGTTGGCACGGTTAACACCACTGCCTGGGTTTGTAAAGCTGCCTGGACATTTTCAGCTTCTCGTTCGGCTTGTACCATTTTTCGCCTTTTGTTCCGCTTGACTCGCATCGGTTGCCGGTGTTTGGAGTTTTTCTGAGGTATCGGAAGAGTGACCGATTCCGGTAGGACGACGGAATTTGGAACCGTTTGACTGATGCCGGTGATGCAGACGTCAGGAGTCGTGGGTAATAGAAAAATATTCACACAACTAGTACAGGCTTTATTCACTGGTCGAATGGGGTCTATTGGGTAGTGATGATTCGAGAAGACATTGTCCTCCGCTATCGGCACATTAGCGATTTTCTTTGATTGTCACGTGCACGTAGACCTTGTGCAGGGCCTGGCTGTTCTTTGACTAGCAACGAGCGGCTCTCCTCAATCAGGCTATTGCGACAGTGCTCGGCTCGCGACAACTTCATTCGCACTTCTTTCATTTGAGCAGGCGTGAAATAGATCCTTTCGAGATGGTCTGTCTTCTTCTTCAGGAGGCCTATCTGGGTCTGCAGAATTTTGATGATTGCGTTCTTGTCGGCACATGAGAAACATGGCCGAAGAAGTGTTGTAGTTGTTGGGTTCTTTGATATTTCTAAATCGATAACGAAAAATAAAGTATAGGCGAATCAGATAGATTGTAAACGTAAGATAAGTAAACGTACAACTACAAGTAGATAGCAAAACTGATAATCGAACGGAAAGTTCCCTTCTCTAGCGTGACTTCCCCGCGAAGATTACATACAATTCAGCACACGAGATGAATACAGGTAAATCAAAGTTCAGGTCCATTAACGAGGGGAAACAGAAGTGAGCTAAAGAACGCGTCTCTGACAAGCGTCGGTTTACCCTTAGAGAGATGGATGGTGTGGTCATTTCTAGATTATTGACGGTAGATTCGAATGAGCAGACAAGTTTATCTGATGGGTCTTTGGTTTAAATCAGATGGAAATGGACAAAACCCAAGAGGCAGGATAAAAATAGGAGACTAGTTATCATTCGTCAACAATTTGGGTCCAACTTAGTGGGTACGCCGAATTGTTGTCGCCTACATTATTCATTTTATGATCATTTCTGAGTTTATTGTCATCATCTTTATATTCATGATTATTATCTTTATTCATTTGCAAAATTATTATTACCATCACCATTACTACCATTATTTATTGGTGTTAGGACCCTCTTCATTATCATTACTATTCTTAACATAATTATTATTATTATCATTACACTTGTTATTAGTGTTATTATTATAACTACTATCATAACCATGACTACCGTTAATTATTACACTTATTATCATTACTATTATTATTACAATCATGATTACTATTATCATTACAGTTATTAGTATCGTTATTATTATAACCATTATTATGATGACGACTATTATTATCATTACCCTTATTATTATTATTACTATTATTATTATAATCATGATTATTATTAACATTTCAATTATTATTATTGTTATTATTATAACTAGTATTAGGATGATGATTATTATTATCACCACAATTCTTCTTCTTATTATTATTATAATCATGATTATTACTATCATTACAATTATTATTATTGTTATTATTATAAATAGTATTAGGATGATGATTATTATTATTATTATTATTATTATTATTATTGTAATGATTATTATTATGGTTATTATTCTTATTACTACGACTATTATTCTCATTAATATCCCCATTATTGATTTATACTGATAATACACCATTCACTCCGCCGCATGCTACTTTCGACTCAGCTATTACAAATTTGTATCAAATCATTCTCAGGTGGGAATTTATTACTGATACAGCTAGGATAAGCCATTGAAAATTTCAGAAAAATTATTTACCCAATTTCGTCAAAAATTTTGTTAGAACCCGATTATGTAATGCCTAGATAAGTTGGGAATGTGAGATTAAATCGTTGCCTCTGATCTTGTTAATGATGTCGGAGTGTTGAGTGTATTTTTATTTCAAGACTAATAGAATGAAAGATTTGTATATCGGATACACGAGGCCTTAGGTTGTGTGTACAATCTAAAGCCGTGTTTCTTGTGCGCGGATAAGAATGTGACTCTCAGTAACAACCAGAAGGGTTACTGAAAAGAAAGATAGACCATTTAGAGGGCACCTGGTTTAATCCGGCCCACATGAAAAAAAGCCAACCGAAAAATCTTGCGCTTGGAGCACTGTCGATACAGTGTTCTCGAGGAGAATCGAAACCTGTGCATCACAATTAAGTCGCAGTCAGAAGCCCTCCACCAGGTCTACACTGAGTCGGAAATTAGAAAACGGGTTTCTGAACGCCAAATTCTGGACGCAACAAAAGTGTTCCCCGTCCACCACATGTACAAAAGTTCGTCATCGATTTCGAAGACTTCTTGTACCAATCACGGGGTAAATCCACCTTATCTGTCTCCTGAAGTAGAGTACATCGGGTCCAGCACCGTCTCAACTAAACCGATTTCTATCACAACACTGCCTTCAGCGAGTACCGCTCCTGCTACGGAAAATAATCTCCTCTGTCGACTAAAGAGAAAGTTCATGACGCGCGCGGAAAAATCCAAGCGAAAGCGGGACGAAAAGGCAGCTGTAGAAGCGGTGCTGTTTTCAATTGCGTCCGTCGTTCCGCCGCTGACAGCGAGGCCGGGGAAACTGCGGGCTCCTTCATTTCACGTGGTACCTCTGACAGCAACACTTTGGGCACACGACGAACGACTAATTTCGGACATCGAATTCATAATGCAAGATGGAAATGGAGAGGGTTGGGTTGCAAAGTAGATCGTTCTATGAAACTTTCCTTCGATCTATTTTCCGTTCTCATTGAATTTTGGTGTG
>CAUHTR010006546.1:0-12213 GCA_959609185.1 Schmidtea polychroa
TTGCCATTCAGAAAGTTCGTTGATATCAATCTTTCTTCTTATAGGAGCTAAAGGGAAATGTCTTGTTCCTGATTTTATATCATCTGGGTAGTCGAGGTCACATTCTACAAAGTATCCTATTGGCGAATCTTTAGGAGTTGAACGTATTTCTTTCATAAGGTCTTTTAAGGGGCATTCTTCTTCTGAGGGGCATTCTGGAGGATATATTTCATGAAAGTCACTCATTGGTAAATATTGAGTCATAATTCCTGAATATAAAGCTGTTGCATCTATATAAAGTATAAATAGAGGATTTTTCATTCCTTCTAATACTTCTTTTAGTTCCTCATTGTTAAGTTTTATATATGGATCAGGGTGTTTAGAGATTCTTCGGCTAGTAGTTATTGCATTTCTAGCTTTTATTTCTCTATTCCCCATTACTGAAGATACTCCTCCTCTAATGTTTGTTTTAATTTGATTAAACATATCTTGGTCGGTTAAAAGATCTATAATTTTATCAGATTCTGGAAGATCTGAAGTCCAAATGGTATATAACATAGTATCCCAAGCTAAAGAAGGAGCTGTTATATAATTATAAGGTTTAAGAACAAAACACTTTGTAAATTCTTCAAAGCAATCTGCTAGAATATAAACATCTAGGGATAAGTACATACTTGTATATTCTCCTAAAGTTTTACAGTTGAAAAGATCCCACATTTTATTTGCTCGAGAATATTCTTGATTTGTAATATGAGATTTTTGAAGTTGGGAATAGAAATCTTCTTTCTCTGGTAATTTTGTTTCATTATATTTTTCAAATGAATCAACATAGTCATAGGGATATATTCCTTTTGCTAAGCATGTAGGATATTCTTCTGGGGGGATATTATTTTTTTCCAAGAATTCTCGAGTGATTTTAAAATTTTCTGCTTTCATTGTTTTAGCTATTCCATCTAGAGACATTTGGAGAAAGTTTAACGAGTCTATAAATTTTAATTTTCCATATTCAACTGATTTATATTTTTCCTTTGTAAGTCCTATAACTTTGAAAGAGTTTTTAGCATTTTCTGCTAAATGTTTAATAAATAGATGTATGTCATAACCAAAAAGATTATGAAATATAACTGGTACAAATTTAGGAGTATGACAATTAAGATTACAATTTCTATGGGCTGCTCCTCGATAATTATTTTCCTTTTTTAAATGATCGTGATCTATAACTTTATCATCAGGAAGAATGTCTTGTTTACACATCCAACAGTTGGAAGTATTTTCATATTCTTGTTGTTGTTGATTAGAAATTTTTTGAGGATACTTTGTTTTTAATATTTTAAATATTTCATGTTCTAGATCATTTATACTTTTAGTAAAATGATTTAAAACATCTTCTGAAGTTCCTTGAAATGCATATTCTCTAGATTCTATGAGTTCAGGATAATTACTTTTAAATAATAATTTATAAGCAGATGGTAATTGTTTAGTTTTTTTAACACTATTAGGTTTATTTCTTTTTCTTAGAAAGGCTTTCATCCTCTCTGGTTTCATCTTCTGTTTAGAGGCTTTCCATTCATTCATGAGTTTATATTTTTCTATTATTTTTAAATATTGCATAATTATATCTTGTTTACGATTTATAGATTCAAAGTCTCCATAGACAACTCCTAATGTTTGTAATAAATTTGAAAAGTTTTTAAAATACATCCTGGGATCTGTAGGCATTCTAATTAAAGCTGGATCATCTTTTTCACAAAATCTTGCATGTTTAATCATAGAGTTTTTAGTTGTTGAATAATGAAGACATCTTTTACATGTTCCTCCTCCACTAGTTGGATTCTCTGGTGATGTAAAAGCTTGAAAGTCTTTTATTAAAACATAATGTTGATTATTTCCTTCTTCCAAGATTAAAAGATATATCTCCCTCGTGCTATCACTATCAGAAATATAAATTGGAATAATATCTTTCCTTCCATGTCCCCATCCTTTAATATGTTCATAAATATTAAGTTTAAGATTATTTAGTTTTTCAAATTCTGGAATGTCTTCTAGTTTCATTGGGTGTGTGAATCCCTTGGGAAATATTAATTCATTTTCATATTGTTTGTATTTTGAAACTCTTTGAGGGTTTTCAGCTTGAGGATGTAAATATGCAAGTATTGACCACATGAAACATTTGTTATCCTTATTCTATACATTTATAACAACCCTAGATCTAAAGGGTGTTTGAATATAAGATTTAGGATTAGGTGGAAATCCTCTCCAATAATCAATCACTAAAGTTTGGAAAGAGTTGAATACTAAGTTTGAATCTCCTAATTCATTTTCAACCTCTTCTTGTTTTGCTTCTACTGCTTGAATTATTTCTTTGATGCTTTTATTAAATCCTCTAGTTGAAAATAAATATTTAAAAGGTATTCCAATTTCAACATCTAAAGGAGTTGTCTTTTCTTCTGGTCCTCTCCAATATTTTGCTTTGATTGTAATTTTATATTTTATAACATTATACCTTGTTGGTTTATAATTTTTTAAAGCTTCAGTGAAAGAATTTTTAATATTATTTTTATTTCTCCTTATATATTCTCCAGGGGTTGCAGGTCCATTAATTTTTAATTGAAATTCATCTATATGATTAAAATCATCCCAGTTGTATTTTTCTCTTTCAACATGATCAGGTTCTCCTTCTGAATGACATTCTTCAACGTCAGAATTTTGTTTTTTATTTTTACATTCTTTTAAATGTCTTAAATAATAGAAATTTAGTTTTGTTGAAAAGTTACAATGAGGACATGTAAATATTTCTCTATTTTTCCCGATACAATTTTCAAAATGTTTATTATATCCAGAATGTAGAAATCTTCCTTTACATTTAGTACAAACTTTTGAATTTGTGTCATTAAGATTATTTTCTTTTAGTAAGTGAGCTTTCGATTTATAGTGAGAAATTAATCCTGTTTTATTTTTAAAAACTTTATTGCAAATATTACAATTCATTTTTAGAAAAAATTTTTTTACTGGATACGTTGTTTTTAAATTTTAAATTTTTATATATTTATTTTTATTTTTATTTTTATTTTTTTTTATATTTATTTTTTTTATTTTTTTATTTTTATTTTTATTTTTTTTTATTTTTTTTATATTTATATTCTAGCAGCTTGCCAAGCTATCGACCTGCCAAGCTGTCGACTTACCAAGCTGTCGACTTGCCAAGACCGCAGCGATTGCATCATCGACTTGACAAACTATCGACTTGATAAACTGGCGACTTGATAAACTGGCGACTTGATAAACTGGCGACCTGCAAGTAGTGTGTATCTATCCCTAACGACCGCAAGCCGACAAACGTTTTTCATAGTTTTATCAGTATTTTTTTCCCTGTTTTATTAACATTTTGTGTTGTTTTTTTAATATTTTTGTTGTTTTTTAAGTTTTTATTTTGAAAGCAAAATGTCTTCGGAATAAAGAAATTAAAAGATATAGGTTTCTAAGGTTTTAAGTGTTTTTTTTACGTTTATGAGGGAAAAATAGGTATAAAACGGGGAAAAAATAGGTATAAAACATGAAAACAGTTGGGAGGCTTGTGGTCGTTAGGGATAGATGCACACTACTAGTATTAAAAACGCTATATTAGATTTAATTAGAAAAGCAAAATATTTTTCAATTATATTAGATTGCACACCAGATGTTAGTCATACTGAGCAATTAACTATTGTAATAAGAATTGTGAATTTGGAATCAAAAAAAATTGAAATACGTGAACATTTTTTGGGTTTCTATCAAATAACAAATACTACCGGCGAGGGGTTAACCGAATTTGTTTCAAAAGAACTTTCAAATTTAAATTTAAATATTCATAATATGCGTGGACAGGGATATGACAATGGTGCCAATATGCGAGGAAAGCATAATGGCTTACAAAAAAGAATTTTAAATATCAACCCGCGAGCAATTTTTGTACCATGTTCTGCTCATAGCTTAAATTTAGTTGTTAATGATGCGGCACATATTTCACATGAAACAGTAACATTTTTTGATTTAGTACAAGAAATATATGTAGTTTTTTCGGCGTCAACTAAAAGATGGGCGATAATAGTAAAATATTTACCGAATTTAAAATTAAAACCCCTGAGCGATACAAGGTGGTCAAGTAGAATTGATGCCATACAACCACTAAGGTATCATACTGAACAAATTTATAAATCTCTTCTTGAAATATCAAATGATCAATTGATTGACTTTAAAACCAGACATGTGGCAAATTCTCTTTCACTAAAAATATCAAGTTATCGTTATTTATGTTCCATTGTTATTTGGCATGAAATTTTGATGAAAATTAATGTTGTTAGTCAAATATTACAGAACCCAAACACCGATATCAATAGAAGCGTTACCGCCTTAGATGATTTAATAGAGTTTTTTAAAAATTGTCGTAATGATAATGGATTTGAAAAAATGCTTACATCAGCTAGTGAATTAGCCGAAAAATTACACGTAGAACCTAAATTTCCAGAAGTTTCAAGTTTAAGAATAAGAAGAAAAACAACAAATTTTGATTATGAAGGCAAGGATGAACCAATATTAGATCCAAAAACAAATTTTAAAATTAACTTTTATTTCTGCATTATCGACCAAGCATTAGTATCAATTACAACAAGATTCGAATCGTTAAAATCGTATAATGATATATTTGGATTTATGTATAATATTAAAGATATAACAGAAGAAATACTTTTGAAAAGCTGCAAAGATGTACATTTGAAATTAACTGACGAACAAAGAAATGAGTCCGATATTAATGGAATTGATTTATTCGAAGAGATAAAAACTATAAAGGTATTTTTAAAAGAAGAAGATATTAAACCTCAATCTATATTATTATATATTTTACAAAATGATCTTCAGGCAACATTCCCAAATATATTTATTGTGACCAGAATTCTATTAACATTACCAATCTCAGTTGCAACAGGTGAAAGATCGTTTTCAAAATTGAAGATAATTAGAAATTATTTACGATCAACTATGCTCCAGGAACGTTTAAGTAATATATCAATAATTTCAATAGAACATGAAATCCTAGATAATTTAGATATGCATGACTTAATTTCACAATTTGCTTTGAACAAGGCAAGAAAAGTCTCTTTTGTATGAGTAGTAAACTATTAATTTCATAAACTTTCTATTGTTTGTGTGTACTAAACTATAACTTTCCTAAACTTATCTGTTTTGTGATTAATAAACTATAATTTTCATAAACTATTGCATGTGATATGTGTGTTCTTCCGTAGTTAGTTTAATTTTTACTTTAATTAAATGTTATCTTTATTTTGGATTATAGAAACTTTTTTGCAGCAAGGATGAAGAGCGGCGGGAAATTATTTTGCACTCAAGCGGCCTAACAGCTCGGCGCGCCCCTGATAATAATAATAATAATAATAATAATAATAATAATAATAATAATAATAATAATAATAATAATAATAATAATAATAATAATAATAATAATAATAATAATAATAATAATAATAATAATAATAATAATAAATTTGTATTAAAATTTATTACTTTATTCATTTCATTCATTATCAAAATTTAGCTGATGTATTAACCTTTTCTATTGATTCTTTTATAACTTCTATTGGGCTAAACTTTGAGGGTGAGGAAACTGGGTCGAATGAGAAAAAGAACCCCGAAAAAATAAATAAAATAAGATAAAAATAACTTGCAACCAAAATCTTAATAATAGATAGGAAGAAACAAATAAAATACCAATAAAAGAAATAGGAATAAGTAACAAAATAAAAAAACCCTTAAGATTTAAAAATAAGACAAAAAGGAAACTACCTAATGCGCATAACAGATAAAGGGGAAATAGAATAGCAAAAATTTAAGAAAAATAAACGAGAAATTAAAGAAATAAAATAAAAATAAAATCGTTCCTAAATAAAGTTGTAAGCTAATTAAAACAAAAAATTATATCGCAACAAAATGACAGTAAATCTATAGAAAATAAGAGAAAACAATAAACATAATAAATAATAAAATAATAATAAAAAATAAAATAAGGTCACTAAAATTCACCATATTATAATAAAAAACGTATAAATAATAATAAATAACAAAATTACAAACTAACCGAGTCCTGATTGGACGAAAAATAGTATATAAGAAACGCGAAAAATCTGTAGAGTATCACTTTTAACCAAACTCTACAGGTAAAATTTTTAAATGTAAAATATCACTTTTAACCAAACTCTACAGAGACGACGTTCAGGACCACTTTAATCAAACTATTACAGGAACCACTACAGATTACTAAATAGGATCCAGACAGCGGAATACGTCAACAACGAGAATCAATTACTACGATATTAACCTTACTTAAAAGGACCAATCCATTTTCAGTAAATTTGAAATATTCGATCCAGTTTCAACACTCGTAAAAGGAAGTTTGAGGTATGGTTTGGAAGTTTATTACTTATATATAATGTTTTAATATGGTTAATTTTGAAAATACAATAACTAAAACAATTTCTTATAATAAATTTATTTAAACGAAAAAACAGCTTCTTCTTCATGGTACTGGCGACGACACCATCTGGGAGCTTCGGGTATGATGCGGACCAGCGGAAAAAATGCCACAGCGAAATAGATAGTCTGAAAGAAGACACTCCAAAGAATATCATTATAAATTATCAAAATTCAAATGAAAAAGGATCTCATTGGGTTTGTATATATAATAAATCTATCTACTTTGATTCTTTTGGGATTAAACCTACTAAAGAAGTTGAAGACTATCTATCGAAGGACTATACTTTTAATTCTTTACAAGTTCAACCTAATAATACTAAAATATGTGGTATTATAAGCTTATATGTTTTGTATAGATTGAATAAATCCAAAGGAGAAGGTTTCAATTCCTTAATCCAAGAAATTTATAATGATTTAAAATCTCTACTATAAGAAATGGAAGATAATTTAAAAAAAATGGTAAACATAATGTCAGATAAATATTCAAGAACTTTATCTATAAATTCAAAAGAATCAGACTTTACTATAAACTTTCAAGATTCAATAAAATTAGATCAAAATTTAAATTATGAATTAGGTCTATTATGGTTTTGTGCTTATAAAACAGCTTCTTCTTCATGGTACTGGCGACGACACCATCTGGGAGCTTCGGGTATGATGCGGACCAGCGGAAAAAATGCCACAGCGAAATAGATAGTCACGAAGAATTTCCATTTTATGCACATCAGGAATGTCGCAGAATCAAACTCACAGAAAACATGATGAAAGCTTATGAGATTTTTCATTAATATCATGATTGAAAGTGCGATCGCTTGGCAGGAGAGACATCATACCCGGAACCCAAATGATATGGTCGCCAGGTGAATTTTATTTATTCATTTATATAATTATTTATTTATTCATTTTTCTTGATTTACGCATCGATTTTGTGCTAATTTTTCATTTGATCGAGTTGGATTGGGTCGATTTGTCCGTCATGACGGTGCAGGAGCGGTGGGCAGAAATGCGTACTGTTCTTGGGTGGGTCATGAGGGGTGAAGAAACTCTGTGATGAGTATTAAAGATAGAATCCGATAGTGCCTTCGTCGAGTGCGATCGGTAGAATCCTTCTCTATAAAATTTTCCATCGTCATCTTATGCATTTTCTCTAACAGATTTGAAAAGGACAGTGAATTGAACGAATCTCTTGAGCAGAAGAGCTTACACGACTTCTGAAAAATATCCAGTTCAACTCTTTCCTGACTCATAATATAGAGGTACACAATTTTCGTGTAAGGTGTAGTCACTAGAAATCTTGGTCGGAGATGATTATAACCAGCACAATCCGAGAGTAGCTCCCACGTCTTTCGGAATAGACCGACATGGTTTTTAAGCTAGTTTTCCAAAGTATGATAGCTGTTAGAGTGTTAGCGGCTAAACCTGATTTTTCGTCTAACTACACGTCCGAAGTAGGATCTGCAATTAATTTCTTTGACAGACAATTATCAGATAAGAATCGCATCTACATAGAATTAATTCTCCTTCGATAAGTAAAGTAAACAATCACCCAGAGTTACGACAGACTGCACGAGAGTTATCATTTGATTAGAGTCACCCGGAGAATCACTGAACGTCGTTGATAAGTCACGATCGAGGGAAATCGGCCCACACACTGAACTGCTGGGTGTTTACCATAGTAGAGATAAAAATCTCCGACATATCATAGATAATAAACACTAGCCAAGAAAATTTCTAGATATCGGCCTGAGTTTCCAGTAGACACAGCAATTGATAATGTCAACAATTAGGAAAATCGCTAGTTCAGCCAACTTACCGACGAAAAATTTTTCATTTGTCAGCAAGATTAGATCATGTCGAGAGGCTCATTACAATACAGGCACAGTGATACACACTAACGCATTGCTTAATTTTTAGTATAGTAGGTAGGCCAGCTTCACGGCAATGATGAGGTGAGGCGCAGTCGTAGCCAGTTTGCGTGCTCCAATTAGATGATGGGGTTAAGATATGATTAGACGCTGTAAAAATCCCCATTTCATTTTTAGACTGGAATATCTCTAATGATTACCTAACATTACATAATCACGATCAATGTTCCTACGATAATTTTTACTTCCCCTATCGAAATGTCTAGTGCGTGGGCGATATCAGTTAACTTACTTACTAGATAGGAATCACTGGCTTATGAATAATACGCGCAATCAACTAAAACAAATTCACTTAACGGTCGGGAATCAAATGTAGTTACTAGCCAGTAGCAATGAGGGGCGAAAGCAATAATAGGTGCACATACAATCTACTAATAAAAATAAAATAATGATTGTCAAATTAAACTAATCACCATATTGGTAACATTGCAAATGGAGTTCATAATCCCCGTTTTCTTTTGCATGAATTGCGTCGATGGAGCGTGGGTCACCTGTGGGTAATTTTGAATGTCATGCGAGTGGTTAAGATTTACTAGAAGTCGCAGTAGGAGGTGGCGAACTACAGTCGGCATCCACTATCTGATACTATAACAACGATTGTAAAGGGTGATGATAAGAATTTTCTTTAACTCTAGATGACCGCACTGACCAAATCAGTCAAAGATCTTCGTCCGTGTTTCTCTTGTTCGGACAAAAATGAAGATATCAAGAAACTACACATCTACATCGGGGAATTAAAGAAGCGCATCGACCTATATGAAGGAACGTGGTTCTCCCCGCCACAAATGAAGGAGGAGAGGAGCAAAATTCTGCGATTGGAGCACTGCCGTGACAGTCTCCTGGAAGAAAGTAGGTGCCAGAGGCTAACGATAAAAGCCCAATCAGAGGCCCTACATAATATCTATACGGACGTCGAGATTTCTAAAAGGGTCCGAGAATATCCAATCCAAGACGGGACTAATGTGTTCCCGATACACCATCAGTCAGCTGAAGTCCCATCAACGACTAGCTGCAAGGGACATGGCTCACAATTGTCACCCATTCTCGCTCCAGTCCTCTCAGGTTCTAGGCCTATGACAAAGGGTCCATCGGACCCCATCTTAGCTCCGGTTCTTCAGCCTCACCATGTGCAACCGTCAGCCGAAACAACAACGCCAAATCGGAAACGCAAGAGGCCAACGCGCTCGGAGAAGAATCAAAAGCGCAGGCTTCATTATCAGTAGCCCAATCCAGCATCCAGGAGATCTCAAATTCCCATTCAATTCCAACCAAGGAAGTATTCCGGGTAGTTCCGGCCGACGGTATAAAGTTCATTGCAGATCGCCGGTTACCCGTGGACATAGATGAAATGCTAGCTGAAGGGGAAGTATTCCCGTGATCTGGGGCAGCACCAACTTCCCATCCATTTCCTCTGAAAATGACCCTCCGAATCGTCTGACAATCTGTCTATATGTTTCCCTCTGTTTTGTAATCTTCGATATAACCAGTTATTGTAATTCGTGTGTTTTGTTGGATTAATATAATTTTTCTTGGCAGTTGATGAGTTATTTACGTGATTGTTAAGTGAATTGCACGACTTGATTGATAAATTGAATGTGAGTCATCATATGAGGGTCGTCCCTCTGGACCAGGGTCGTACCGAGTTATGTATGAAAGCATGGGCAAGTCCTTCTACGGCACCTTAGAACCCGAACCGTGAGTGAGTTAATAGTAGTCCTAAGGCAGGGGCTCACCTGTTAGCGAACCCCAACCCATGTGCGCAACACCAAAGTGTGAACATCATCACGGGCACACATGAGGGATATCAGGAAAGTCATCACGGATATGTTGGGAAGGTGAACTGAGCGAGCTAGGCCAGTGGTACGTCATGTATTTTAAATTTTCTTTCCTCCCCACATACCCAACACTTCAGAGTTTCCAAGATGACTACTTTTAAAAAGAAATAAAAAATTTAAACAAAACAATTGAAAAATTATTTTAATATCTTAAATTTAATTTAAACAAAAATAATTTTTGATTACTTTTCATTGATAAAGATTTGAAACATCAATATTTGTCTGGCTCTCACATTATATATTCATAAAAATTGCTTAAAAATCGGAATGTTTATCAAAAAAGTTTAATTTTACCACATTTTGTGAAATTTATTATTAAAAATTAATATTTATCCTTGAATAATACCTTGAAACAAATGGAAATTTTGAGCTCAGTCTGCAAAAAAAGAAATTTTTCGTTTTACATATGTTAGTTGCATATTTTCATTTATTTTGTGATTTTAACAATAAGTCCAAGTATAAAATTTATATTTCATAACATAATGTTTCATCAAATTTCCTGAGACTTTAAATTTGATGCTCTATTTAAATTTTCAAATTATTTTAAATTTTAAAACATTTAAATTTATATTGTGCAAACTGTGGAGACACAAAACAATCAAAGACGAATGGGTCAGTCGGGCTCTCGTAACGAACTTTATCATGAGAATCACCAAAATTGTCAATTAATATTCTAAGGAATATTTCTTTGATTCAATATGTGTTAATGATCAAGCTCATCAACATTTTAGGAAATATATTTTCAAAAGATAGGATTTAAAAATCAAAATTGACACATTTATTGAAATATTTAAATAGCGTATATAAATAGTTATTGGAGGCTTTATTTTAAAATATTTTGAAATATTTTATTAGGCTTCTAGGAGCTAATTATAGAAGCTTTATAAAAATTTTAAAAATTTTAGTTTGTCATTTTGAATTTTAAATGGTATTTATTTTATTTTTAATTTTAATTTTCAATAAAAATTTAGAAATTTGTAATAAAAAATCATAAAGAAAGTATATATTATATTTATGAGAATTAAGAAAAATGAAATAAAAGAAAGATAGAAATGTATTTTCGAGAAGAAGATTGCTAAATTCCAGGAGATTGACAAGGACTATCTTATAGTTGAAAATTTGAGATATTTATTGTGGCAAAAATTCTGATTTATCATGTGATTTTAAGAAGATTTCTAGACAATAAATCAAGTGAATTTCAGTTAATATTTTAATATTTGTCATTTGGCGGAATACAGAGAGATGAATATTGGTATTAGACGGTGATTCTTTGATGAGTACTTATCGCTATTATACCAATCATTCATTTGGATATAACAAATGGTAGAATATTTAGAGTAATCTATTTTAAAATTAATTTATTTCAATTAATTTAGTCAATATAAATACATTATTTACTAGATTTGTTAGAAAATTCTTATTCACTTGAAGGAAGATCTTTGATGATTCATATTTAGATTAATTAATAACTTGAATGCTCAGTATTTAAGATAAATTTGTTGGTAGCTGCTTCTTATTACCTAGTTGTAAGTACTTGGTATCTGATACTTGGTACTTATTTGTTAGTACCTAGTTATAAATTCTTAGTAGTGTGAACCCGGTAGTTTGTACAACCTTGTAAATATTTAGTTGTTAGTGCTTGGTAGCTAGTTGTTGGTACCTATCGGGTATCTGGTTGTTAGTAATCAATTCAAAGAAGATGATCTCAAGTATCAGAATGAAGACTTGGAAATTCAATATCTTAGTATTGTGAGTGGATGGATATTTAGTTAAGTGTTTATTGTTTTTTTTATTTCAAAATAACAACGTAATTTAAATAATTTAATGTTTGTCTTAATGATGTGAAAGGTTATTCAAAGTATATCACACGTATTCTAAATCTAACAAATTAATTTATTTTAAGTCTTGGCAAATTAATTAACCAGTTTAAAAAGTTTATTCAAAGACTG
>CAUHTR010006547.1:0-17426 GCA_959609185.1 Schmidtea polychroa
TACTCCGATTATTGTCCTAATGTTGTTTGTGTTATAGTGATTTTTAGTGGTGATTTTAATTGTGTAATGCATTCATAGTCGGGAAGCATGCTTGCTTACACGGCCCCACTGTGACCGCTACGACAAGCCCTACTGTTGTGTTGAGTCGAAACATCACTGTCGACCGATAAATAAAGTATATGGAGCCATAGCGGAGGGGTTTTACCGACACAACTCCATGGTAGAACCATGAAGTGGCCGACCTCCGATGACCAAACAAAAAAAAAATATATAAGGTATATTGCATGTCTGCATGCGCTATAGATTTTACTAATTGATCGAATGTAGGACTGACCAGAGACGCAGATGTATCAATACGCCGCCGATCTTTCTTACATTAGATAAAAATAAGAAAAAGGATTTGATGTAGCCATAATAAAAGTTTATCCATAACAATCAAAGTAAAATCAAATTATAATCAATAAATCATTAAAAAAAATCTAATAACAATACTCACTATCAATGTGATCTTCAAGTTTTTCACAACAAAAATTTGGCATAAAAAAAAAGTGATTCTTGTGACTGAAACGTGTCAGTATATATACCTATTTTGTACACGTGTATGTATTGATGCATTAAAACAAACTCGAATTCTTTTTATTCCAGAATTTTCTATTTCATGATTTTTATATTTTTAGTGGAAATTTTAGTGCTATAATTTTTGTTTTTATTTTTAAATTTTTATTTTTTAATTATTTTTTCATTAATTTACGTCCATGATGGATTTGGAACGGTTCCAGAACATTCTATTTTACTTTTAATTTAATTTTTATTTTAACTGATGTTTTTATGAATTTCTTTTGAGATTTTTTATTTTTTATACTGATTTATTTATTTTCCTTAACTTTTGTTGTTCTAGATGACTTTTGTGTTGGTCATCGCCATTTTTATAGAATGTTCTGGGTTTTTTTGGAATGTTTTACTGTTTTTATCGTCTTTTAAGTTATTCGAGTTTGCTTTTGGTACTTCTATGTTTATTTGGTTATTTTTGAGTTAGTTTTTGCATCACTTCTTGCTTTTGTATAATTTTATTTAATTTCAAGGTTTAGGTTTTTGTTGTTTTTTCCTTTAATTACTATTGTTTATTTGGTGTGGTTTTCCAAATTTAACTATACTTTTTGCTTTTTACATGTTGTGTACCTGCACGTTTCAGTCACAATTAGTAGTTTGGGTCTAGAAATCAGTTCTAGCCCAACAGTACACTAAATGAAGATAATAATAAAGTTCCATAACTAGCCTCCATGTGCGTAAAAGTGATTCGATTAATTGCATAGAATTAATAGCTGAACGATAGGGAGGGTCATCTCGTCCCTGGAGACACCCCATACGCAATAAGACCTATATGTAATGACTAACAGATGATTTATTATACGATGAATATGCACGATGAACAATAATATAAAAGTTTTAATAATAAAAATTTCCACAATTCGTCATAATTGCTACAAAAACAGAAAAATCAAACGCAACACAGTATCACTAATTGTATCACTCAAATAGTTTCGTCCGAATTTATCACTACTGATGAGTTAGACCGGGTTCTTCCTCGTTTTCGTGGAGGGGTATCTGCCTCCTCCAGCTCTTCTGGGGTTACTCCCTCTGCTTCGGCTCTGAGCTGGAGTTCGAGTCTCCTCAGCCGCATCTGGGCCACTTCTACCTCGACGGCCGCTCGATCGCGGGCTTTTCGTAACACATTGTTGGTGGGCTCTGTTTTCACCCACGCCGGGGCATCGGGCTCTGGGCCACTTCGGATGACCGGACCATAATTATCTAGGTCCAACCCCCGGTTCCAATCGTGGATCCGGTACCAGATGTACCGGGTCCGGAGCCGCGACATCATTTGATTGTAGGCTTCATCACCGTTAGAGTCGTCAGAGTGAGACATTCTTTAATTAAATAAGCCCAATTAAAGGAGATATTAGTATCAAAAATTTTTTTTTTTTTTTTGTAGATTCGGAATTTCGTTTCTATGGTTTATCCATTCGAATAAGTAGCAAAAATGATGAGTGGGTCAATTTGTGGATCGTCTTAACATGATCTGCGTTAAAGATTGTGGGGAAATTATGGATTTTGCAAAATTAAGCATATTTGATTTAAATTTCGGTTATTAATCCGTTATGCAATTTATAAAGTTATATTAAAAATTTTCTTTTTCTACTGTTAAATCAGTACCACAAATATCCTACCAAATTCACAGTTAAATACGTTTACAAAAAAGAAATAACCAAAAAAAAATTTAATTTCTGAAGACTTAACCCTATTTGACCGTGTTAATTACAGTAAATCAACTTTTATATTTTTCTTTTTAAAAAAAAAATTCGCACATTGTTTATCTAACCTAATTATTAAAAAGTCTATGGTTTATTTTTAATGTTTGTTATGTCATCGACATAATATTTTATTTTATGCTAACTATTTAACTACTGAATCAACCAGCCCCGTCGGTGCTGGGTGAGCTTTTGGAACTTAGTTTCCCACCTCATCCTCACTTAGACCGGGTTGTCATATTCAGTGTGACCATTGCTTTGTTTTTATACGAATTTTAGGTTTTTTGGTCCATTTCCGGACGAATATCAATATAAACGCTACGGCGATGTTGTAATCAAAAAATGCCCCTTAACTTAACCGGGATCGTGGATTTATGCCCATCTTTCATGAAATTCCAATTCCGAGTTCGCATCGGTGGCGTCCTCCCTGCGGGTTTCCTCCCAAAGAAGACTATTAGCCTACTCGTGGCTGCGTGTTTTAGCTGGGATTTTACTTCTAGGCTCGTACACCGAATGCTTGGATATGCAATTTTCCATTTTTCAAGGTAAGCTAAATTTTGTGGTGCAAATCCGATTTTCTACTAACAATTATTGTAAATAATTTGTGACACAGTAAGGGGAATTATGATGATATTCATGATAACGGTAATTATGGAATGAAGGAACGGTAATCATGTTAAGGGGTTAATGTTACCAGCGATGATAATATTAGTAATTTTCCGACCACTCTACTAATTCTTGGCACGATAGCGCTGATGTTAATCCTAATAGTAATAATTGGGAGCGATAGAGGTAGTTTATATAATGTAAGTAATTATGGATTATATCTTGAAGAGAAATACAAAACCACAGTTCATGGTTTGGGTAGTTGTAATTTAGGTTCTAGTCAAAATACAAACTTATAATTTACATTCTTACACATAATTTTATAGTACTATTTAGAATGTCTATTTCGATAACCCAGATCCATACATAATTTATATATAATTATTCATGGTTTTTATTTTATAATCTAATTGCATTAGCAACTCCAAATAACTGTCTAGAATTCGTGTTTTTTAAGATCAGAAGTTATCTATGACTGTTTATAATTAGTATTTTATAGTCACACTACATTTATAATTTATATATTACTAGTTATAAATTATATTTTTATAATCCAAAATTTTTATAATTATCTATATTTGATGTTTTTGTACGTAAAATTTATTCGTAACTATTTATAGATTATATTTTTATGGTCACTATACGTATATAATTTATATATAACTATTTATACTTTATATTTTATAATCAGAAATTTTATATGATTATTTATAATTTATATTTTTAAATCCAAATTTATACATAACTATTTAGCCCTTATATTTTCGTATCCAAAATTTTATGTGTAACCATTTATAGATCGTATTTTATAATTAAGATACAATGAGATAATATAGAATCATAATTCATAACCCAGACATGTATAAGTTATATTTTTGGTATACAATCATAGTTTCTAATTCAGGTATTTATATTCAAGTAAATTATAAAGTTCTATTTATCTTATTGGAGATGTATCTTGTGCTTTAACCTTTATGGACTATAAATGAAGTTATATAATATATTCAATCATACTATTACGCAATAATATATTACATCTTTATAATTTCAAAATCTTCATATACTTATAATCTTTCGTCGGGTATTTATAATTTAGATTTTTACAACTAGAAATCATACATCACTGTTTATACTTTATATTTTCGGAGTCATCATCCATTTATAATTTGTATATTATGTTTATAATTTATATTTAGTAATTAGGATTTATATATATAACTATTTGTACTTGATATTTTAAATTATAATACATTCATAGTTCACATTTTATGTTTATGATTTATATTTTATTGTCAAATTTAAATATATATTTATACTTCTAATTTTAACGTCAACAATGCATTTATAATTTATAATTTGTATTTATAAATTATATTTCTATGATCCAATTTTTGGTATAATTATTTATTTTAAAGTCTAAATACATTTATAATTTATATACTGTGGTTATAGTTTATATTTTTATGATCAAATTTGAGGTATAACTATTTGTACGTTATATTTTCAAAGTCAAAATACATTTGCTAATTTATATTTTATATTTATAATTTATCTTTTTACAACCAAATTTTAGATATAGCTATTCATACTTTTTATCTACAAAGTCGAAAATGCATTTATAATTTATATTTTATATTTATAAGCTATATTTTATAATCGTATTTTAGATATAACCATTTATACTTTATATTTATAACGTCAAAATACATTTACAATTCCTATTTCACATTTATAATTTAGATTTGCATAATCCAATTTTTGCTGGAACTATTTATACTCGATACTCTTGAAATCAAAATACATTTATATGATATCGGTAATTTATACTTTCGTAATCAAGACTTAGATGTAATTATTTATCCCTTATTCTTAAAGACAAAATACATTTATAATTTATGGTTTATAATTGGGGAAGGTTAAATTTTGGCTACCCATTTACAGGTTAGATTTATTAGTTACATAATTAGTTAGATGGCTTACTCAAGTTATAGATTAAGTCCTACCTATGCGCATGCCGATTATCTTTATGAATATCAGCTCAATTACTTTAAGCACGAAGAAAATTTTATTCACATTGTTACAGAAGTCTAAATTCGGCCAACGCATAAGTATGACTGAGCTTTTTAATGATATTCAACTGGCTACAATACTAGATAGTAAAATGATGTTTAGTTTAGGTCTGAGTTCTACTCAATTATGACCTTAGTGTAAAACTATTGTATGAGATTTTTAATGTTGAGTTTAATTGTGTTCTGCATTCGAACTCGGGAAGAATGCTTGCTTACACGGCCCCACTGTGACCGCTACGACAAGCCCTACTGTTGTGTTGAGTCGAAACATCACTGTCGACCGATAAATAAAGTATATGGAGCCATAGCGGAGGGGTTTTACCGACACAACTCCATGGTAGAACCATGAAGTGGCCGACCTCCGATGACCAAACAAAAAAAAAATATATAAGGTATATTGCATGTCTGCATGCGCTATAGATTTTACTAATTGATCGAATGTAGGACTGACCAGAGACGCAGATGTATCAATACGCCGCCGATCTTTCTTACATTAGATAAAAATAAGAAAAAGGATTTGATGTAGCCATAATAAAAGTTTATCCATAACAATCAAAGTAAAATCAAATTATAATCAATAAATCATTAAAAAAAATCTAATAACAATACTCACTATCAATGTGATCTTCAAGTTTTTCACAACAAAAATTTGGCATAAAAAAAAAGTGATTCTTGTGACTGAAACGTGTCAGTATATATACCTATTTTGTACACGTGTATGTATTGATGCATTAAAACAAACTCGAATTCTTTTTATTCCAGAATTTTCTATTTCGCGATTTTGATATTTTTAATGGCAATTTTTGTGCCATAATTTTTGTTTTTATTTTTAAATTTTTATTTTTTAATTATTTTTCGTTAATTTCACGTCCATGATGGATTTGGAACGGTTCCAGAACATTCTATATTACTTTTAATTTAATTTTTATTTTAACTGATGTTTTATGAATTTCTTTTTAAGATTTTTTATTTTTATTACTAATTTATTTATTTTTCTAAATTTTATTGTTTAAGGTAGCTTTTATGATGGTCATCGCCATTTTTATGGAATGTTCTGGGTTTTTCTGGAATTTTTTACTGTTTTTACCATCTTTTAAGTTATTCGAGTTTGTTTTTTGTAACTCTATGTTTATTTGGGTATTTTTGAGTTAGATTTTGCATAACTTCTTGCTTTTGTATAATTTTATTTAATTTCTGTGTTTATATTTTTGTTGTTTCTCTTTTAATCATTATTGTTTATTTGGTGTAATTTTAATATTTAACTATACTTTTTGCTTTTTGCATGCTGTGTACTTACACATTTCAGTCACAATTAGAAATTTGGGTCTAGAAGTCAGTTCTAACCCAACAATATTAAAGAATTTATGAATGAAATTTTGGATAATTTATTTTTAAAGAAGTTAATCACAAAATACTTTAAATTTTACAACATTCATTTGAAAATTTCTCCATATTTTGTATCTGTAAATGATAAAATCAAATTTTTTGTGATTCTTATTAATCTTCAAAAATAATAGCAGTCTTTGCCATATCCATGGTAACAAGTATTCGGATTTTGTCATGTTATGAAATTTTATCAAAATATTATTTTTTTAAAGTTATTAAAACTTACGATTTTCTATGTGGAAAATTTGGCGAAATTACAAAAAAACATGTGGTCAAAAATAAAATTTATACCACAAGGTTAGCCAACTAATGGAAGAGTTACATTTTTATAGTGAGTATTGGCGTATTAACCAACTTTTATGTATTCAATTTTTTCCCATTTCATAAACCAACCCATTTTGGAATTTCTTTCAAGTAAGTTATTTAAAATTTAACCGTTGCTAGCTTGTACTTTGATATTATAAGGATATTATTTTATTATACAAGTTCTCTAATGTTGACATCAATCAAATTACCGTAATTATCCGAATATAAGACGCTTTTTTTCATCACTTTTGGGGATGATAATCGTGGTGCGTCTTATACATGGGTATAACAGGAAATATTTTTTCCTACTCAGAAAATTTTCTGAAAACCCGGTATGGGCAAGGGAAATAAAGCATAAATTAATACAAAATATTTTTTTATTAGTTACAGAATGTTTTTTTCATTACAGAGATCATTATTTTCATCTTCACTTTTTATCAAATTCTCAATCTCAATGGACTCGTCCACTTCTTCAAACATTAATTCATTTTCCATATCATCATCCTCATTCCCTACATCAGATATATCGTCCTGCCAAATAACATCGTCTTCTGATCCATCCATAGCATTACTCAAACAACATTTCTTGAATCCTTTGATAATAATTGCCTCACTAACTGCATCCCATGATAATTGAATCCATTTGCAAATAGTTTCTAAATCAACCTTTCGTCTGTTTCCAGAAGCAGTAAATGATGGAGCTCCAGAAAAAAAACCACTCATTCCATCTCTTTCGCATCTCTTGTTTAAATGGCCTATTGCAAACTACATCCATAACTTGGAGTTGCCCGGTCATCCCTCCAGGAATAATCACAAGATCTGTTTTGTTTTTTGCCAAAATTTCCTTTACGCATGGCATACGGTGGCATCTAAATGCGTCTAATACCAGTAACCTCCTTGAATTTCAAAATTCATCTTTTCTATCATTACACCAAATAGTCTTAATCCAATCCTTAGTCAACTCCTCATTCATCCATCCATTTTCTTGTGCTTTAACAATCATACCAGCTGGCCAATGAATGTTCTTTGGTAAAGATTTTCTTTTAAAAATTACATAAGGCGGCATCTTCTTGCCGTCACCATAAGTTCCCAACATAACTGTAAACCGATTCTTTTCGTTGCCTGTAGTTTTAATAGGTACGGACTTGACTCCTTTGAAATCCAATGTCTGAAATGAAGGTATATCAAAACTTAGTGGAGTCTGATCCCAATTTGCTATGCAACTAATTGGATATTCATGCCTTTTCCTTAAATTTATTATATATTTCTGATAGTCGAGCAGCTTATTTTCTACATCATCCGGCAGTCGCTGTGCAATCGAAGTCCTTCTTCTTATAGAAATATCATTCCTTTTCATGAAGAGCTGGCACCAGCGCGCCGAGGCTTTAAATATTGAACCAGGATACATCTCCTTGACTAACTCTAAAGCCTTCAATCTAACTTCTACAGTGGATATTGAGGAACCTGAAAATCGCCTTTCATGAACATATTCAACTAATTTTTTCTCCACGTCAGGAAAAAATAATTTCCTCCCTCTGCCAGGGGCCTTTGTAGAGGATCTGCACTCTTTTAAAGTATTTTATTATTTCTCCAATGCCTTACATTAGCTTCACTGAGTCCATATTCTCTAGATGCTCCTCTATTTCCGATACGTTCGGCTGCTTCAATTACCTTCAATTTGAAACCTGTCGTATAACTGCAGCGTTTAGAAGACATTATAGGGAAATAAAAATTTAAATTTAAGTAACTGAAATTTTAATTTTAAACAAAAAATAAATTTAATGTAATATAAATTTAATGTAATATAAATTTAATGTAATAATTATACATGCGTCTTATATTTGGGTTACTTATATTTTCTTGAATTCAGTCAATTTTTAATGATGCGTCTTATATTGGATGCGTCTTATATTCGGATAATTACGGTATTAATTATTTTCATTTTGCTATTCAATGTATTTCAAATTTTTGCATATAATACTTATGCGATGTTGTTTCAACAATTGTTGACAAGAATTTTTTCATCATTTGGAATTATCACTACTCTAAAGCAAGCAACAATAACTTTTTATTTATTCAACAATTATCCGACTGTAGCGCTTCTGACTTTCAACTTAAAAAATATATCAATTTAATAATTAAATTTAAAATACATTGAATCAATTAAATAATCAAAAAAATTAACTGTTAATTAAAAATCTATTAAAAAATGTCAACTATTCGTGAAGCTGGAACCATATTTTCAACAATAGACCTTCAGTTTCCCATCTATATCGACGATATTCCTAAAACTGCCTTCACAACACCATTTGGAATTTTCAAATATATGTTCATGCCTTTCAGCCTAAGAAACGCACCTCAGTCCTTACAACGCTTCATGGACACAATTTTCCGCGACTTTCCCCACACTTTTGCATACCTTGACGATATATTCGTAGCATCACCCGACCGCGATATCCACACCAAATATCTGCACACAGTTCTTGATATATTGAACAATCATCATTTACAGATCAACATAAATAAATGCAATTTCTTTCAAAAATGCGTCAGATTCCTTTGTCACATACTCTCATCTACGGGTTGTTAACCTTTTCCTGAACGCCGTGACGTAATACGCAGCTTTCCACTACCCACCACCGTCACAGAACTACGTCGCTTTTCAGGCACCGTCAATTTCTTGCATAGATTCATTTAAAACGCATCACACATAGCAGTACCTCTTTAAGCACTGAATAAAGGAAAGAAAGATTTTTTTGAACACCTTACATCCAGCCTCGATATCAAACACTTAGGAACCAGCTCCTATCATACGCAAACAAACGGTCTCGTTGAAAGCGCTCATCAGACATTGAAAGCATCCCTCAAACTTTATGGGTCAAAGAGTTACCATTTGTTTTAATAGGATGGCACAAAACATCCAATCGTTCAAGCGGCGCGTGTCCGTCACAACATTTGTTTGGATCCAACACTTTCAAGCCCAACGAACTCATCGATCTTTACAATGACTCACAATTATATAAAATCAATTTCACACGCAAAATTTTTTTAGCTTAGATATTAATTTGTCATTCACATATATACCACAATCCCTTCCCTCAGCAACCCACGCATGGATGAGAACAATCGACTCTTCAAACCTCAAACCCAGATTCAAAGGTCCATTCCGCATCATAGAGCTTTACAAAATACCAGAAACTAGATCTTGACAACACCCACGTCATGGTCAAGCTTTCCAGATTCAAACCATTCTTTTGCCCCCTTGAATAAGACGAAATATCAAACAATCATATTACAAAAGATTATAACATAAACTAAGACATACTAGAAGATATGTAACAACCGAACACACTACCAGACATGCCAAATGTTCAACGCCTTCAAGATAATCCACCATTCCCCTTCAGACGAACACGTAAACTCCCTCAATACCTCTCAAATTATGAACTTCAGTGACTGGCAAATATGTCAAACAAATCAATCTATTATGAATTCTTGCCAACAACGAAAGTTTTGGAACACAATTTTTTCCACTATTTCTTTTTTTAAGAATTGATTTAAATAAATAATTCAATAAATGTGACAATCGAAACGTTAACTTTTATCGCAAATTCGCTTGCGTTGTAAGGATAGAAATCGCCATTGCATGTCTAATTTTTATGTTAATTTATGCAAAGGAATCTGGATCAATTAGGCCTTTCCATATACATTTATTTCACATTTGTTGTGTGTTTCATTTATTTTTAATTGGTATACACATACAATTGTATTAAAGATATTCATTTCATACAAAAAGGTGTAGTACCCAACATACTTGATTTATTTTGGAAAAAAAACTCTTGAAATAAGAGCGCATATTAAGGGCATTGACATAAATCACGGACATTTGCTATAGAAAGAGGAGAAGATTTATTAATATTTGTTATCTTACGGTGGCATTTTTTGTGGAGATTTGGGGGTTTATTTTTCTCCCTTGAAAGTCTGGGTTGATTGAGGTAATTTATAAGGATTAGCTCTCAGTTTAAAGCAAGATGATCTGTCCTGATTCATTAACCTTGACTCAACCTAAATTTTCCTTGTATGTTGTGATGATTTGTGTTTTGTGTCCAATAAATTTTTAGATTTCAAAATCTTCACATAGGCTTAAATTGTGACTGAAATGCTTCGGTATATATACCCTAATTTTGGTGTGCGAGTATGTGTGCGTGTATTGATTCAATAAAACAAATTTGAATTAATTTAATTTTACTTTATTTTGAATTTATATAATTATGAGATAATTATTCAAGTTCTTAAATATTAATTTTAGCCAACATTTGTATTATAAATTATTTTTAATTAATTTTCAGGTCTTTTAGGAATTTTATGAAATTTATTTTAAAATTATTTGGAATTATTTCGATTTTTAAGTTAAATCGATTTTGAATTATTTATTAAAGAAAGTATTTGTCAAACACATTAATTTTTTAATGCATTTTCACAAATCTTTCAAATTCATCGTAATCTTAGCCATTTTCAAAAGCATCAATTAATCGAATTTTGTCATGTTGTGATTCTTTTAAAATATTATTTTTTAAAATTAAGTTAATAAAATTTAGGATTTTCGATTCCCTTTTCGAAATCAAAAGAGGTAGGAGAACCTAGTCGAGTATTTGAATTTGTTTTTATAGTAAAAATATTTCCTAAAGCCGATTATGAAATATTTGTTTTCATTATAAGTATACTGATTACAATATATAATATATAATATTATATTATAATTCTAAAGAAATATTAAATTTATAAATAATCTTATAAACCTTACGAAGTTTCTTCGTCATTTTCTCTACAAAATAATTAATAAATTAATATGTTAGTCTCATGTTTTTTTTTAATTTTTAAAATGAAAAATCCTGTTAAAAATTGGCATATATTTTTTATTATGTGTGTTGTGGTTGTATGCAAAATGATTTTTCTACTACTTTCTCAATTTCTATATAAAAACTTTCAATTTTTGAAACATTAAATTTTTACACACAGGTTTGTGTGTTTCTATACTATAACTTTATCTATATGAATGACTTTACCTTATATATTCACCACATTTAACAGTTTAAGAAATTAAAAAAAAAAGTACACTTTGAGTTCATATAACAACTTAACCAAGTTCTATTCTGAACAGAACACATTCACCAAATCTGAACGAATCTTAAACACCATTTCCAAATTCATTATTTTATGCATAGAAACTGTGTACACATAACATTTTTAAGTGACATTAACTCAGAACCACATGTCAACTAGAAAAACGAATATTAAATGCACCGGGTCCACCTATGCCCATCATATTGTATCATGGTGTATTTCCTATCAATCCTCGTCTTATAGCAAATGAGAGAAAATGTTACACAAAAATAATTATCATTTCTGGAGTTGTAGAATCAGCTTGGACTCCAATTAAATTTAGATTTTGAGCTCCTCAATATATAAAATTGTAATAAAATTAATCTTTTCTATAATATCTGGTATTATTCTGGATTTCCAGTTATATTGACATAATTGTCATGTTCTTGTCATGAAGCATGGATATCCAAAATTTTCAGCTTCAATTTTTTGTAGAATTTGATTAATTAAATGACAACTTGTTTATGTAGAATGAGGTAATAGAAGCCAATTGAGCTTTCGCTGTTTTCTTTTCTCAAAAAATAAGCAGTACGGTTGATTAAAATTGTGTAATACATTTCTTTCTTAATTTTGTAGACGATTCATTCTTCTTTTTTAGTACCTCCAAATTAGATATTTAACAATCTTACAAGGAGTCCTCAGCCATTGCGATTAAACCTGCAGAATATAATTGATACACCGATATGTAAACCGTAAAACTTTGAAAATATTATTTTAATATATTTTGTCGATTCAATTTCATGACTTTCTCTCGTCCATGGCCCAAATTTGCATTTTCAGTAATGGCACTGCTCATATCAGGAAAACAGGATTTCTTAAGCCATATTTGTACATATCGTTCAAAACTACCTTTTTCTTTTATCAAATATAAATAATGCTACGAGCGTACGATTTCCCTGTACCCGTTCCAATAACATTTAAATTCTCGTCTTCCATAATAACTAAACGAAATGTAAAATTAACTTACCCAATTATTTTATAATTAATCTTCCAATTTTTTAATTAATTTTCATAGCTTCCATCGCTGGTTTTTGCTTATTATTTTAAAACTTCCTGTAGTGTAGTGTTATATTTGTTATTTGTAATTAAGATTTATAGTAGATTGTTAGTTTTGTTATCGCGTACTGCGTAAAAGAAGAAAATAAAAAAAAACTATAGTAAAATTGACAAATTAAAAATAAAAGTCGATAAGAAGAATAAGAATTTCTAAGAAATCAAACAAGACAAAATGGAAGTTCAAATTTGAATTCAAACTAAATATAAAGAAGAAGAAAGATTATTCTTAAGTGTGAGTCAAAACAAACCTATCCGAAGATCGTATAATTGGAAATCAAAATAAATATAAAGAAGAAGAAAGATTATAATTAAGTGTGATTCAAAACAAATCCATCCGAAGGTTAATAAGCGAAATCTCAAACACAAAATCCTTATCAAACCCTCCATTTCTACTAGTAAAGTAAAACGCTACAAGTAATTCTAAAATCCTTTCAGTAATAAACAAACCCGTTGTTTGTGTCGATTATTCACTGTAAATCGTACTCCAGAATATCATTATTCTTCTATTAAAAATAACGGTCCAAATCTCCACCTGAAAATTTTACAAAGTATTAATTTTTCTTTGTTAATAAAATTTGTAATATTATTCTATAGTTATTTTTATCATTTTTATTATTTTACAAGCAAGCACTCCCAACTGTCCCAAGACAGTATTTTTTTACAGGTGACTCGGTTGGGTTCAACAATTTTCCAAACCTATAATAATTATCACAATTTATTATCACAATTTACAATAAATAAGATAATAAATAACAATTCTATTTCATTTGGAAAATTTTTGCCTAAATTTTACTTACTTTTAAATATCAAATCTTTATAATTCTGAAGCTAATTTAATCAGGCAACATTAAAACAAAATATTTTTAAAAATATTCAATGTATAACTTAGTACAGTATAATAAACAAACAAATGATATATTATAATTTAAAAATATAATTTATTGAGCACAATATGAAATTGTTTCGTTTATTTCACTTACAAAACCCGACCAAAAATTTTCTACAGCCTGATAAATGCATTCAAATCTACAAAAGTGAAATAATTATTCGACTCAAATAATGTAAATTTCTAGTGAGACAGAAAATTATCAGTTAATTAATGAAAAAAAGAAAAGTAAAATTATTTCCATATTGGAAAATGCATCGCAATTTATTGTATTTTTCAATTGTCTAGACTCTAGACCAAATTAAAAATTTTTCCAACTTTATTTTGATTTCAAATAAAGAGAATTTATTAAGAACGGTATTGATTTTATTTCTAATAGATAATTAATGTTTACAAAATAATTACAAATAAAAACAAATTTCCAAATCAATAATGATAGACAAAATATTTATAAAAAATAATTAAATAAAAATAATTATAATAAAAATTATAATAAAAAATAATTATAATAAAAATAATTATAATCTCAACTTGATGTTTCTTATATAGATAAATAACACAAAATTTTTTATAAAATTTTATTAATGATAACACTGGTTAATACAAAAAAACAACAATTACCATGTATAAATGATTCTGCTATGTGTATATGTAAATAATTGATAGGCAGCTTCATAAAAACTATTGTAATTAAAGAGCTTTAGATTCAATTGAATACTATCAAGTCAAATTTTGGGAAACCACCTTCATTTTTTAACTTTTACCTTTGTCGGACTGTTGGTGCAATTTAGGACCAGCCTTGACTCTTAGTACTAATTCTTCAGGACGGTTTGAATAACCGATTATCTGTCATTTTGCCAGCAACATAGTATATTGTTAAAACATGTTTATTTTTGCTTCTAAAAATTTGTATAAATAATAAAGATTNATAGATCAGGCAAAATTATAATAAACGGATTTTGTAGTAGGTGGTTTTTTAGCAATATTTTCAAGTATAAACTTATTAGTTTTACTGACTAAATCCTATAAAAATTTGTCTGTAAAAATTAGTTGAAACCATTGTTCACATGTTTCAGGTTTTTGAATATCTGTGTCCCATTGGAAGCCTGGTTCACTATTTATAACAAAATCATGGCGAACAAAATTGGGAAAGTCACTTTCTTCACTTGGATTATCATTTGGGTTTAGAATTTCAATCTATGCATCTGCATCAATGACATTTAGTTGTTTTTCTTGACCCTCCATTTCAATATCTTCTCCCTCATCTTCAAAAATTTGTTCTCCAGCATCGATAAATTCACTTTCATCAAAAGCATCACCTTCATCTTCTGAATCTGATAATTCGTCACTTAATTCTATTTCACTTTCATCAGAATCATGTAATACCTGTGACAAATATTTCATTTACACTGAAAAATTATAAACACATAAGTTATTATCAGTTTTTCATAGTGTGTTACATATATATTGATAATATACATATATAATAAATATATATATTTTTTTAGCACAAAATAAATATTAGTATACGAATGCCCGATATCGGGGTATGATTTTTTTAAAGTTTGGCCAGCACAGCTGGCCATTATACATTGTAGAACGTCTGGAACAAAATTCGTGGCCAGCAGTGCTGGCCTACCGTCTGCTATCGTATAAGCCATTTAAGGCCAGCACTGCTGGTCTACCGTCCGAAAACAGTTAATTGGAGTCAGAGTTATAACTGTGTTGGTCGTATCAAACAGAACTAACCTAACGATATAATCACAAATTAAAGCATTTGAAAAGCTACTTTTAACCATTTTAGAAAAGTCTATGTAAGGTAAGCTCCAAAATGGAATCTTTTAAATCTTACTGATAAAAATTACTAATTCAAGTTTCATAAAATCATTGATCCAACAAAATGAAATTTATGATTTTTTTTTAAATGTAAGTGAAAGCAGATAAAGTGTTGATTAAATTCTGTTTGTATATAAACAAATAATTGTTTCTCTGCCGTGGAGGTTTTTAGTTTTTATAGTATAAATCATTTTTGACATATTTCTTTTGAGGCGTGAAACAAATTAAAAAATATATTTTATTATATTTAATTTTAGTGAATTCTACAAAATAATTCCAAGCGCAATAAATTGTTTAAATAAATAATTATAAATAAATAAATAAATAGTTATAATTTGTTTTAATAGATTAAATATCCGGCCGAATTCACATGCCTGTCATTTTATAATTTTATATTACAGTTTTTCAAGTTTTGACTACAGTCAAAGCGTCAGGAAAAGTTTATGTAGAAAATATGTTTTTTTGGCAAGGAGCTGGTTGACTCTTGATGAAATTATTCTATATGAGTAGACAGGCAGAAACTTAATCAAATCTGTTAATTTTCAATCTTTTTTTTTTACCAACGAAGGAAAGATTTTAATTTTAGTTCGTCTCACAGATGCTCAAATGGATTAATACCGACAAATACCGAACAAAAGACAACATGTTTTTATTTTCTCAAATGTATATGTTGTTACTTTTAATGTAACTAATATTTTTAACAGTTTACAAATGTTTGAAATATTCATTAGCTGATTTTGGATTTATATTAATATTAGCAAATTGACGCTGCTATAACTAATAGAAGGAAGTAAAAATATTGGTATTCAAGGTTTTTAAATTAAAATAATATTTATGGATTTATTATTATATTTAGTAGGGTTTGACGTTATGCTGACTCGTGCGTTTCTTTGATCAGAATAATCAAAATGAACCCTAGGAAAAAAACTTTTTTATGTATGACCATTTAAGGTCACTGGTTATCATACTACATCAACCATGATAAGTTAGTCATTTTGAGGTCAAGGTTGCTTTCAGGTCACGGTAAGTAGGTCAAATAGAAAAATAAGTAGGCCAATTTAAGGATACTTTAATGTTGTTCAAAGGTCATCTTAAGGTAAAATAAAGTAGGTCAAGTACTACTTTATAAATTTAATTAAATCATGGATAGTTTACATAGTTCACATATAATTTAAATAACTCATATATATATAAAACCTTTTAATTTAAACGATATAAGTCACATATATAGTTTACATATAACAGCAAGTACTAGTAGTGTGTTTATATCCCTAACCAACACAACCCCCCAACAAAACATACCTCCATTACGCCTAAAACCATTAGAAAAACAACCTAAAACTTATACTTTTATAGTATTTTAACCCTATATTTTTGAAAACAACCACCCTTAATACCCCTAACTGTTTTAATCAAACTCTAGAGTTGATCTTTATCAGATTATTGATTTTAAATTATATAAAACTTAAAAAATTGAAAAAGAATAAAAAATCTTATGAAATAGTAAAACTGCTCTGAGAGGACAGTGGTATTTTTTTTTTCACTGTCCTCTCAACAGTTTTTTTGATCCGGATCATTTTTTTTTATTCAACCTCTTTCGTTTATCGAATCTCTTCCAATATACAAGCTGGCCAGACTCATACATCAGAATCAATTCGATAATAGCAGCACACCTTATTATTTGCTTCTCGCTCGAACACGATTTCATCGGCGTTTTAAGTGTGCTGCTCGAAAGTACAAATGAATTCGAAAGCGAATCCGAAAGAGGTCCGAAAACAACCAAGAAATAAATGTGCACATTATAGAATCGAT
>CAUHTR010006548.1:0-10968 GCA_959609185.1 Schmidtea polychroa
AGCAATCAACGTTGGTACTGTGTCAAGGGTTTGAGTGCTAGCAAGAAGTGAGCATGCGGGACATACTATAATTGTCTAACACCCTCTGGGGTTCACGGACTGCCGATAGAAGGCTTATGTCCGATTTCTCTAGGTCCCCGTTATGATAATTGACGTTATTGAATATTCAGAATACACGAGCCCTAACATAACAACAACATTTTTTATTTCGGATCACACAATTCGTGGCAAGAGTTCATGATGCTCTGGTAGACTCCTTCGGGGTAGTCATCGGTAAGGTCGGTTGAAGTGGTGTTTGGGCCAGGCTGGCCTGTCTTATCCTAGCCCGAGCAGCCTTACCCGGCCGGATCTTCTTCCTGGGGGGATCGAAGATATGAGCTCCTTCGGCTTGCGGAGTATTTCTCTCATAGGTCGAATCTTGGAGATTACCTCTTGATCGATAGCTTGTTGATGAATACGGGTCTCCAGCTCTTTCACCCTCAGACGGAGAGCTCGCAGTTCGACTTGGTCTTGAGCGCTCTGCAATTGTAACTGCGAAATCATTCATCTCTGCTGGCGGAAACCAAGTGCTTTCAAAGTTTCGGCAATGGGCCTTGATTCGCGTCAGTTTGGCTCTATATTCTTCCGTCTGTCGCTGCGCTCATTCCCGGTCCATACGCATATCCTCTAAGAGCTTTATCACTGAATCAAAAATCGAAATTAATGATATGTCCTTTCGTACTCTCGTCAAGCGACTACGCCCCATTGCTACAACCATCGCTGTAGGTTCGATCACCAAGCCGCAACCTCGTATTAATGTGTATTTAAACTCCAGATTTAGCCTTATGAGTCTCACTAAAACGTTATGAAGTTTGTAATAAGAAACAAAAATATAAAATAATACCACTTTATACATAGATTATAATAAAATCAAGACAATCAAATTAATATTGTATTAAGTATCATTTATATTAATCATTTGAAGAAGGTGCATCCAAATAAAGTCTGCTGTTATAGATATGTATCGTGGTGAACCAAAGTTTTTACCACCACCTAATCTAGTACCGAATTGACCATTCGGTTTCAAAAGATTGATGTTGTTGCTGCCGATGCAATTTTGGCACATTATAATTATTGTAGACATCAAATATGCTTCACCATGACGATATGCTGATAACTCAGCAACTGATCCTGCTAATTGTGAAACGACTAATTCGTTCACTATGTTCCTTTTCAAACAAACAAATAGGACTTTTCTTTGGCTTGTCTTCAAGCCATCCATTAAATGTGGAATATTTCTCATTATTTTTAATTTAATTTATTTTTCAATTGTAATAGATTTTGAACCCTTTCCGTACAAATTAACTTCATCAATTCCTAACTCTTGGCGGCTTTCATTATTTGTCAACCATACTTTACGTTCATCAGCAGTTTTAGAAAAAGCTAATTCCATACAATAACTATCAACTTCGCTGTTATAGTTTAATTGTATTATGTGGTCTTTCATATTAGTGAAATAATTTTTCACCTCTTTACCAGTTGAAGAACTCAACCCCTTGTAATATTTTAAATGTCATTCTTTAGCATCTTGAGTATTTTTTTGCCATTCTATAAGATGAAGCTCACTATAGAATGTCATTACTTTGTTGTTTTTGAATGCATTCACCATTGGAGTAATAAACTGTTCGATAAAATTGTACTTTAATAAATTAGGCCATTTTGCATGAATTAAATTTATAATGAGCGCTTTAATGTGCGACCCGTCGTGATCTTGATCTGCCATTATCATTAGCTTTCCGTATCGCAAAGGTCTTCAATGAGTCTTCTGTTTCATACTTTTGACTGAATTCTAAGCCAATAATCTTCATTATATTTGAAATTTCTACATTTCCTGTTATTTGTTTATCAGTTTTGTGCCTTACATTCAATAATTTTCCCCTTATAGGATAGACTCCATAGTAACTTCTTCCGATAATTGCCAGACCCGATATGGCTAAATTTTTAGCGGAGTCTCCTTCTGTACAAATTAACGTACATCGATAGGATATATGCGTTCCTGCATATTTTGCATCTTCCAATTTTGGAATATCTTTAATTTTGTATGTTTTTCTGCAACCTAAATTTTTAAATTAATAAAGTGATAATAAAACTTAATAATAAAACTTAAAATCAAATTAAAATCAAAATTAAAATTTAGTGGTCTAATCAGTTACCATAACACTGTTTTACACGAAAAGCAATGAAGAACCAGTTATCTTTTACAACTACATACTTCTGCAAAGCGAAATTTACTAATATTTGATTTTTAATAAGTTTTTACTTTTTTAAAAATCAATTTCTATGGGAATTTTTGTTATAAATATATAAATGTGATTTTTTATTACCGTATATACTCGCGTATAAGTCGAGTAAATTTTAAGAGGTTTTTAAGTCCTAAATTGGAAACCCGCGTATAAGTCAAAGTAACAAAAGTAGATGGATGTGGACTCCCTAGATCATATACATATAGATCACATATACCCCAAAACGTGATTATTTTAGAAATCAATTCATAGGTATATTAAAAGCAAGATCATTTAAGCCTTAAATTTTAAGGTATCATTCAGTAAATGAATTCTTAGTTAATATAGTATTTTTGAGTATTATTTAGTTAATTTTTTAAATAACAGTATTTTGATGTATTAATAAAGACAATTTGGGTAGCATATTGCAAGTTCTTATATATACTCCGAGTTTATCCGACAACATATTTTGTCCCCCCAAGGATATTGCTAGCAAGGGTACTGATCACATTCAACATGTCGCAAGGGTATATTAATTAGTAAATTAAGGTACATGTATATCAGTTAGAAATTCCTAAGTAATTTAGTGAGAAATAGATGCTCATATATATCTTTATCAGAAATTCGTGAATAATTAGAATATTTTACCGAATTTTTATTTCGATCGACTAATTTATTGGTTAACTTTGTCATTTAAAATAATATTTAGCAAAAGGTAATTTAGCAGAATATCATTGAAAGATTTATCTACCCGATAACAATATTCCTTCAAATGACCATATTTTACCCTTAACTGATATTCAACCGATTTAATTTCTAATTAAAATCATAAATTTCTTTCAATAATGTTCAATTTTCTTTAGTTGCTGTCGATGTCCAACTCTTTTAAGTCAATATTTCTCAAGTTTTGTCACCGATATCCCCCACAATGAATATCCGTCTATAACATGTTAAATAAAGATAAATAATTTAAAGCAATAACCTTTGATATCATTCCCAATTAATTCTAAAGATTTCAAATATTTCATTGTCAAAACCAAGCAAATAAACACCAAATTGATCATTAACTCTAAACGACTTAATAAAACCGTGGATAATTAATAGAAAATTAATAAAAACTGGTTCTAAAGTAAAACAAATCTAAATTACTGTGCAATTACATTCATTACAACCTAATAAACCTAAAACGATATAATTTCACAGGAACTCATAGCTAAATACTGACTATTTCCCTTGAAACATTGATAGTACAAAAATTTATTAATGAAAAATAACATAACATAACTAGTATGTTAGTCAAAATATAACAGGCATGCTGTTATATGGTGTTGTAAATCTTCTAGAGTGCTCTTTTAGGGATGCTGGCACTATCATCCGTTCTCTGACTTTGTTCTTGGGTTATTGGTAGAATCCTCTGTGGTTCTCGTATGTCTTTCTGGAGCTCTTTATCACTCTTTCGATCATTTTGGTCTTTACTGGCTCATACTCTTCATATTTGATTCCGAGCTTCCTGAATATGTCGCCGTTTCTCTTGTCCCATGTTCTTAGGGAGCATACTACGAATGTTTCGACTGTTGTGTAAATATTTGTTGCTTCGTTTATGTCTTGTGCAAGCTTTCTATATTTGTTTTGGTTTTTTGTTCTTGATGCTTCTATTGTTGTTATATCATCGAATGGGCATTTTATGTCTATTATCATAATATGTTCTTTTAATCGGACTACAATGTCAGGTTTTAACATTTCTTTTGCTTCCTTTGGTTTCTTTTCTACTTCATAACTGAGTTCCTTCTTCTTTAAAATCTCTTCAAGCGCTTTTTGAACCTAATTGTGTTTATTTGTTCTCATTCTGGTTCCTCTGACGCACATATTCAGGACATGGATTGAGGATTCATGTGGATTATCGCAGTTCCTGCATTTTGTGCTTCCAAGTCTGCCTCCTTGGTTAGATTGTTTCAATGTTGATGTCTAACATGTTTGCCCGTGCTTTGATTAGAAATCTCCATTCAAAGTCCTTTAGGTTTTTCGGCATTTTCCACTCAGTGAATTCTGATTGTGGTAGCCTAAGGATATGACCTTGACAGTTTGCCATTTTCCATTTCTGGAAGTATGCCTCACGGATCATCCAATGTAGCTTTTTCGAGGCTTCGTCTAAAAATGGTGGAAAGACTTCCTCTGGTTTTTCTTGAGTACTGCATTTGATGCTGCATCCAGTGCCGATATTTCGTATCAAGAATGATAGTTTTATATCATGATCATTGTATAGTTGTGCTATTGCATTTCTTACTCTATCTAGCCAGGATTTTTTGGCAGAATTTGTTCTTTTATGGGCATATGTTCCATCTAACCATTTTAATGAATCTGATAATGTGTTGATGGGAGTTTCAGTTCTTGTCTCGGCTACGTCGATTAGTTCTTCTGTTAATATATTTACTATTGCCGAGTGGCTGCTATTAATTAGCTTTAAGAAACGAGCAATTGTTTGGATCATTTGCTCGTCTACGATCTTGGTAATGCCAATTCCTTCTTTTTCATTAGGGGAGTAAAAGATTGCATCCATTAGAGGGCTTTTATGTTGTAGGTCTAGCACCTCTTTATCTTTTATTAGCATTCTTATTTTGTCGTCATATTTTCCGGCTTCGCTTTTAGCTATTTCTTCAGCTTGCAGAATGAAAATAAATTTTGAATGGCAGAAGATGTTATATGCTTCAATCTTTTGGTGTGCTCTTAATGAAGATTTGAAGATACTGTTTGCTTTGTCTTCAACTTCTTTGAAAATTTCATTGAGGTCATTTTTCTTTGTGCTTCCAACCGTGACGCCTAGATATGTGTAGAGATGTTCCTTATTAATCTGTTTGATTTTTGTTCCATTGAGATAGATGTTATTCTCCCATCCAATACCGTCTTTTTTATTCAGGTAATATCGACATTTCTCTGGCTTAAATATCAGGTGAGCCAGTTTAGCTTGTTCCACAATTATGTCAAGCATTTCGTGGATTAGATGATGTTGTGGTGCCATCAGAACGAGGTCGTCTGCATAGGCTAGAATGCTTATTTTTTCTCCAGCTATCTCGACTCCTTTTCCACTATTTATTGCAGCCTGTATTAGATATTCAATACAGAGGCTGAAGATAGTCATCGATAGTGGACATCCTTGTCTAACAGCTTTCACTTGTTTGATTTCGCTGGATCTAGTGTCTCCACTTTGATATATAGTGTGACAGTCTTTGTAACATTCCTGCAGTAGGTTTATGGAATTTTTATTTAGCCCTTTCGGTTCTAAAGTATGCCAGATAACTTCGTGTGGTATGCTGCTGAAGGCATCCGCAAGATCCAAGAACACAAGGTGGCACTGATATCCTTTGTATCTTTTCTTTTTGAACAGTAATGATGTAATTATGTTCGTCACATCCATTGGATATATTCACCGCTTTTTGCCATTCTGAAATTAACCTGTGTTCGTGGATCCATTGGAGAATTCTCTTGTTAAGAATTTTCATAAAAATTCTGTAGCTGGTAGGCATTAATGCAATTGGTCTCCAATTTGCAGGATTCTGGGCTTGATTACTTTTTCCAGGCTTTATTAGTAGCTTTGTAATTTATGTTTTCCAACAATCTGGGATTGTTTTGGTTTCCATTATTCTATTGAATATTGGTGTCAATGGGTCCTCAGGCATCCATTCTTTCCATGCTCTGACTGGTATTCCGTCCTCTCCTGGTGCTGAATCTTTGCTGTTTTTTATTGCAAAAAATACATCTTTCTCTGAAATTGCCTTTGAGGTCTTCTATCAGTGAATTAATCATGTTCTGTATTCTTGGAGGCTTTGGTCTTGTAAAATGCAGGTCCATTGACGTTGATGATAGGTCAATAACTTTGCATGACTCGTTATGTATTTGCATTATCGCTTTACCAGAGTTTATTGAATATAGTCTCTGTATTTGGTATGAGCATAGATTGGGTTTTTTATTTTCACTTCTGCATTCTCTTCTCGGCTTTTGGTCCTTTAGAAATCTGTGTTTGAGCCAATTGAGTATTTCATTTATTGATAACTGATGTAGTCTAAATTGGTTTACAGCATCTTCTATATCTTCTTTCTTTGATTCATTTGAGCATTGTTTGTATCTTTTGATATCCTCTAATATGCTTGTTGTTATTTGGGTTCTTATTTTATCAGAGTCAGGCATATTGAATATAGGCCTCTCAGGATTCTCAAGGAAGTCCATTATATATTGTATAACGAACACTCCACAATCATATTTGTTTGTCTGAGTTGGATAGATTGGGATGTTCATTAATTCCATCTCTTTGTCATGATCGGAGGAAGTTATTCTGAGTATATCATCCATTTTCTTTTTGATAGATATCTTTAGTTCTTCAGACATTTGATTATCTGGGTCCATAATCACTGATGTTTTGTTTTTCCTTTCAGCAAGGTATACAGTCCAATGACTTTTATTCCAATGGATTAGCCAAATAGTGAGCTCCCATCCAACAAGGGCATCCATTTTTATCTTTTTAAAGAGGCCAGTTCTGTTGTTTGATATTAGTTCATTAGCACATTGGGGATTTAAGTAACAGATTATGCTATCTTTGTTCTTGGGCTCTTTTATCATGGATCTTATTTGAGCCTCGATAGCTGACTGAGATAGTCATGCGATGTTTGAAGGGATGTCATTTTTTGTTGGAATTATGACATCCATTTTTGCATCTTTATATTTGTTTGTCAATTCCCTATGATATTTGACATGTTCTTCAATTTCATGTTGTTGAATCTTGTTTGGGCATTGATGGCATTTAGCATATGTTGTCCTGATTTTATAGGCTCTTGACACATGCTGTTTAATCCCAGCTAATGATTCAAATTTGGATTGGCATCCAATCAGAGCGCATTTGTAGGTCAATTCATTTGTAATATGAATCTGGAAGTTCTCATTATCATTTGTAATAGTGTCACTAGGACCTCCTCCAATCAATTTTTCAGGTTGATCGAATATGGATTGCTCTTTATGATTATTTGTCTTTTTTGGAAGATTTTGTTCTTCATCACTTGCTGAGATTGCTTTTCTTCTCTTTCTGTTTGATTCTATTGGTTGAGATTTCGGTGTTATAGGGATGATGTTCTCAGAACAGATCTGAATTTCAGTGTTGATTGATTTTCTTATGTATGGTATTATTTTTCTTAGGTTTAGTGATCTTGGTAAGAAAATTGTCGATTTAAATAGAGATATTCAAAACATTTCCACCTTAACCGATCCCTCACCAAATATTTCTACCCCTTTAAACATCCAACCGACTATATTCCTTAAAAATCATATATTCCCATCTTAACCGAACCCTCATTAAATCCAACCGGCTATATCCCTTAATTTCACCCACTTGAGCCCTTTAATATATCAATTCTCTTAAATCCATAGAAAATTCTTCAAAATATTAATTTTATTTAATTGTTAGAGATTCCAAACATTTTTTCCATTGAAATAATTTAGTAGCTAAATTCATGTAGTAAGAGCACACTAAAAGATCAAAATTCATTAAAATCAATATTTTCTACAAATATTTCACCACATTTACCATCAAATATCTAACTAGGGATGATAATTTCTCATTGATTGATCATAATTCTTCATCGATTCAGCCAATTATAGCAATTATAACTTGATATATCTTTCAAACTTAATCACAAATTTCAGTATATTTTACAATAATTTTCAAGTAGATTTCAAATAAAATTCATGATAAAATTAGCTGGTTTCAACTTTAAATTTTCAATATTTAAAAGTTCATCAATGTGTAAATGGAAATATTCTTAGAAAATATATGAAAAAATTATTTAGTCAAATTATCATTACAAAGTCATCATAAAAATTAAATAATTTATCCTATCACTTGATTATTGTAAAAACTCTAATTATTACACGGTGCTGTTATTCAGCCCAACAGTTACATTGCTTGTATTGGACGATTTTTCCGCGGACGTCCTCGCTTTCGTGGTTGATCCGGACCTCGTGGTGGACTCCTTGGGCGTTCCATGCCACGGCGGATGGCGGCTGTCCGCTCAGTGTAGCATTGTAGTCTAGCGTACCCGTTGATACCTTCCAGCTCGCCGGCTAGGGTTGCATCCTCGAACCGTTGTAGTTGATTCACGGCTGCCTTGACGTCCTCAAAGGCTTCGACCAGAGCGAAGGAAGTGGCATTGACGAATGGCTCTACCTTCGGGGTCACCGGGACCACATTTTGGTAGGTCCAGTCATGGATCTTGTACCAGATCCACCGGGACCTTAGGCGGGTAATCTCTTCTTCTTGGCCCAGCCTGGAGGCTTCGTCTACCCCCTCTTGGATTTCTCTGAGGTCCGACGTAGAGGATGAAGGGCTCGCTTGTTTGTGTTTTCGAGTTCTATTAGGCATACCTGATATGATAAAAGAAAATTTAAATCGAATTTTTGTTCATGCGCCCTAGTTTGGTCAACCAAGGACGCTTGGGCACGTTGTTACATTTCGAACTCGAGCAGCATACCCATTCCATCAAATTGATAATGATTTTTATGATTTAAAGGGGACCCCTAACCCCTATTTGGTTCGCGCATTAAATTGTTCGATTTAACTTACGTGAAAAAGAAATCTTTCTAACTTAAGAATTTATAATTTACCAAATTAATGATCTACCAGTTACAAATTACCAATTTTATTAAATTAACGATTTATATGTTATAAATTACCAGATTAAAGCTGAAATATTTAAATTCAGAATTCATAAATTTGGACTTCACAAAATAGGGGTGGATAAGGTAAGAATAAAAATAAAAAATTAAAATTTCGAACTCTTGTTTATCTGCTTCAAAATTTAATTCATTATATTCAAACTAATTTTGTATTTCTCCTTTTTTGTTGTCATAATATTCTTCGTGAAAATTATGCCACTCAGACTCATTATGGGAGGGTATCGCTATGCGTCTTAGATTTGTATCTGGTCCCTACCAATCCCCTAGTGAGTGGCTTCAACTTCAGCGTAGCTCTGGCAAGTAATTTCTTTTATATCTTTGACATTGTTTGATTTCAGGAGTTGAAAACTTGTTGGATATAATATTTCGTTGAATTTAACCAGATAATTAATTATTATCGTGCTACGTTATGAACTAGTTATTGGGTAATTTTATTAATACTTTTATCAAAGTAATCTATGATTTGTAATATGAAATAGTTATTGGGTGATTTTATTAATACTTACTTGAATTAAAGTAATTTATGAATTTGTATGGTAACGTATCATAAAACATTGGCTATTTATTATCTCTGGGCTATGGCTTTATATCTTAGCTTAGGTAGTTGATTCTGTAAAAACAAAAGAAAGGAAAAGGATCCCTTGTCCTTCCTGTCGTGCATGGGTTGACAACTGGGGTAACCTGGGTTAGATTCGCGCGGGTGTGATAGGTTTTACACGAAAATCAGAGTTCCTAGTGACATGGTCGATAGTGATTGGCGCATTTAGAAGAGAGTATGCATCGCCCATTTGGTCAGCCAGAATGAGTTTAATGAGGGTATCATTTGGTTTGCAGGGGTGTTGCTATTAATAGAAGTGGTTCCATTGGTTCCATTTTTATCATGAGGAAAAGTAAATCAATAAGGTTAATTTTGAATCTTTCTATTTATAGTATCATTTTAATAAATCAATAAATTGGTTTAAATGAGGTATATAATTAATAGGTAGGCTAGGGTGGGGTTTTAGGTCAAGGGTCTCGTTAAGGGTAAATATAGAGAATTTAATTGATTTATTTGTAATATCTTTTGACTCTATTGTTATTAAATAAGCTAAATTAGATTTGTTATTTGAGATAATATCCAAATAATATTGAATGATAACAATACAATAAAAGGGATTTATAATCTTATAATATCGAAATAATATTAAATGATAATAATACAATAAAATGGATTTATAATCTTAAGATTAAAATCTGGGGTCAATAAAAATAACATGATTCTAGATAGTGTGGTGTAATAATTAATATTCTATATATTTATGAAATGTCCTTCTAGATGGGGAAGCCTCAATAATCAGGTTTTTTAAATGAACTAAGATGTACGTTTATAAAAAAAATCAAATGAGGTAGGCCCTCATATACAAAGGTAGGAGACAATAATCATTAACATATAATTTCATAAGATACCTTTTAGCTAATGTTTATTTATAATATAGTTGTTAATAAATAATTAGAGGAGGCATAATTTTAGTTCATACCGATTTAAAACCAATATTAAATAGTATAGGTATCGATATAGGACTTTTTGAATACATTTTCGTAATTTTGACTTAAGATTTAATGTTTATCATCCCAATAATCTGCAGATTAATATTCAAAATCGTGGCATAGGTTTATCCCAAATCCGTCCTACCCCTTATAGTAAGATAGAGGGCTCCTTCAAGTTACCTGTAAGGGTATCAAATTCATTATTAACTAGATGATTATAAAATTGAATTTTTCTTAGATCCGGGTTATTGATTATTAACCTTTTGGATTGGATATAATTAGAAACAATATTATTTAGAATATATGAATATCATTCGATATTAAGCATATTAAACATTTTCGTGCAATTAACCGACTACCAGAGTGTCTTTGTGGAATATTGAGTCTGGGTTAGGGTTGAGTGTAAAGTTGAGTGTACAGATTACGTATGTAGATTACTGAGAAAAGTCAAATTAATTAAAAT
>CAUHTR010006549.1:0-17716 GCA_959609185.1 Schmidtea polychroa
TCCATGAGGTATTTTTGTAGCATCTTGAAATGCACTGATAAGAAAATTACGATTGTTAGGGTATGCTTGACGTGCAAGAAAATCAATCACTGTTGCATCTCTAGGATTCTTGAAAATAACTAAATATTGTACATTTAAATTACGTGTTCGATGTGCCCCACCTTGATGAAATAGATTTTGTGTTATGAAAATAACTGTTACACTGACATGTCTGCTGATCTTTGTAAATAAATTATTAAAATCTTTTTCTTTATTAGCTTCTTGATACAAATCATCGATAATAATGACATCACCTTTCTTTAATCGGCTGGACCAGTTTTTATCGAATCCCTTTACTATTTTCATGTTTTTTAATTTACAGGAACTTGATTGAGTTAATCCATGTTCTTCATCAGCACCTCGATGCCAATAAATCCTGTTGAATTTTGATTTGAATAAATTTGATTTTAGTAATTTACAAACAAATAATGTTTTTCCACTACCACTCGGACCAACGATTTGGTATACTGCATCATTTCTTAATTCCATTTCAAAAATTTTATATATGTGTATTTGTTTATATTCGATGATTTAATGAACTCGTGCTCAATTTGTATATAAAGACTAATTTTCATAAATGATTTAATAATGTTAGCAAATATAAATTATCGAGGAAATTTTGATGTATCGAATATGAGGTTCCCACCAGGGAAACCCCAGCAAATTATCGATAGAAGCGGGAAATATCCGATAATATTTTTCAAGACTGGTAAATGTCGAATCATGGGATGTAAGAAACCTTTGGATATTAATAAATTACAATATCGAATAAATAATATTATAATCCAATCAATTACCGTTACTATGGATATGGGACATAGTATCAATCTATATAACATGTCGAAAAAATGTGATTGTATGTTTGAACCGGAATTGTTTCCGGCACTAAGACTATTAAAATATAACCCTATATGTGTCAACGTGTTTGCTAGTGGAAAGGTTGTCATGTTGGGGTTGAGAAATTTGGAGTATAGAGAATTTGTTGACAATGTTCGAAATGAGATAATTTCATTGGTCGATTTCTAATTGGTTAATTTCTAATTGGTTATTGATTGATTTAAACAAACGGTTTTTGTTTAGGATTCATTTATTCAACACCATGTACAAATTACCAAGCGCAGCAAACCTCATGAAAGATATCGACGATTATGGTAAATTTAAAATTTTTATTTTGACATTTTTTTTTATATTTATTATTTTAGAAAAATATTTAGAAGTTATGCTCAATAGGATAAAATATTATTATCCTCAAATTGCGGAAATAATCAAGGACAGAGAACCAGAAATCGTTCCAGATTTGATTTTTTATTCAACCCAAATTAGAATCATGGAGGTATTCCATCAATTCTTATGGGATATTAAGATCAACAGAACAATGAAGCAAATGGAGCCAGAGTACCAGTGCATCATCGGATGTTCATGTTGTGCCGATCGATATCGGCGATATGTCGAATGGGAGTTAGTGAAAACTCTGAGAAGGTTTCACTACTCCCGGATTGTTGATTTGGGATATGAATAAATGTATTTAATGTTTCAATTGTGTTTGTTTTTTTTTTATATTTAAAATAGTAATAATAATAATAGTAATAATATAAATAGTAATAATAATAGAAATAGTAATAATAATAGAAATAGTAATAATAATAATAATAAAAATAGTAATAATAATAATAATAGAAATAATAGTAATAATATAAATAGTAATAATAATAATAATAATAATAAAACATTAATAATAAAACATTAATAGAACATAAATGCAGCATTAATGCAAATGACATGCAATTTTAAACAAAGACATGCTATAATCTGATTGGTTGATAGGCATGAGTCAAAGGTATAAAAACCCTGTAACATTTAAATTTATTCATTATTCACGATGACCAAGAAAATTTCAAGCACCGAAAAACCTAAAGAAATGGTACAACCAGTTCAAATGTTCCACAACTACAAAATGTATTTTTTGAAAGAAGAAATCAATATGAAATTGGTTGCACCAGTCAAGCTAATTCCAACTAAATTTGAATTCTTATCCGGCACGCTTTCAATGATTGATGTCAAAACTATTGATGATGTTTTTAAACGGATAGATTCGAATCTATCATGTAATCAACATGCATGGTTCAACAATAGATATGCAAGATTTTATGATGCTTTTGATGAAATCAGTTTCAAAGAAAATGAAAATTGGTATATAACAATTGCAATCCAGGGATATAAAGTTGATAATAATGATGTATATTCTCCTATTTGGAAAATTATGTCTGCTAGACTTTCACAAATATTTTAATGTTATATTTAATAAATGTATTAGTCAGATTTGTTTTTCTCTTTATTAATTGCAACATAAATGCAAATGACATGCAAATTTAACAAAGAAAATCTATAAACAAACTTATAATATAGTTTTAAAGTGATGAAAATGACTGCAGAAAAAGGTTAACATGATTAATTAATTACCGAATTATTTATTATTTAGAATTTTTAATCAACTTTTTGTTGGAAAAGTTAGCAGAAATATCTGGTGTGAAAATTGAGGACATATTATCTATTACAAATGCCTTAAATATCGGCTGGATAGTTGAGAGTCAAGATACAGGATTTGATGATGAGGAAGAAACTCAAGAAACCGATACTCAAGAAATTGATGAGGAAATCTATGAACCTATAGATGAACCTATAGAGGAACCTATAGAGGAACCTAAAGATGAATCTAAAGATAATATTACGAATGATTGTATTGATCATGTCGTTGAAAATATAATGAAATGTGGAGATGACGACTGCGAATGTGTTAATTAATAAATCTTAGTTAATTAGTGTTTGTAAATTTATTTAAAAATCAAACAAAATAACTATATTAATTTTTATTTAAAAATCTGGATAAAACATACAAAATAGCAACACCTGTTGCAAGTTTTATATAGTTTTTAAATTTTCTTTTCTGATCATCAATTTCCTTCGCATTTCTGGCGAGTTGATTGAGTACGCCCCATCCACCATTGGCTTCAATCCATGGTTGAAACTTTGACTTGATTATCTAGAAAATAAATATTAATAAAATATAAATTATAAAAGTATTACTTCTTGAGACCACTGATAATAGTGCTCGGAGTCCCATAGACTTCTTTCGATTATTATCTTCATATAAGCGAACCCTACTAGTATTCGGGTCCACTTCATCTGATCGTCGCATAGACAGTTAAAAATCCTATTAAAATAGAATTTTTTGGTTTCGAGACAATCGGAATTGATCACATCCTCATAATCAATGTGATTACCTTCTATAATCTTTTCGGTCCGATCGACCAGGAAACTGAGGCTTTCCATAATATTCCTGTTGACGAGTTCTCTTAAAAGATTTTCCATAAAATGAGACATTTTTACAATAATTTAAAATATGATGTTTTATTTATACTAATACTGTATGATTTTGATTGGTTGATAGACTATAAATGTAAAAGAAAGGTTTTGATTTGATACACCATGAAAACTATATTCATATTGCTAATTATTATAACGAGTGTGTGCTCACACAATACAACAATAACAGTGGAGTCTTTTAATAAATCAATATGTGTTTGTCCGAATACAGCCAAGTTGATGGATATTTTATATATTCTCGACAAACCAAAATGGTCAAAGCATCCAGGAAAAAGAATATCTCAAAGATTGGAGAATTTAGAAAACAGTTATGAACTATCATTTGAATATATACAAAATATAAAAATTGAATTGATTCATCATATTATGGTTTTCAATAACTCTATTGTTGAAAATAAAAAGAATATGAAAATTATTGATAAGAAGCATGATTATTTATTAAAAAAGATTGAATTATTATTAAGAGAAATTCAAACAATCAAAGGATCAATAGAATATCTGAAAATAAATTCAACGTTACCAATTTCAAACAATATTGCTGCGAATAGTAGTACATCAATATTTAGTTTACCTTTGTTAATTTTACATTATTTTATTGTTTAAATAAATGTATGTTTTGTTGATTTGTGAGTTGTTGAGCGTGACCAGTACCCTTGTAAGCATTACCCATAGGGGGACAAAATATTTTGTCGGATAGACTCGGAGTATATAGACACGGTGTATATAGATTAATACTAATAATAATAATAATAATAATAATAATAATAATAATAATAATAATAATAATAATAATAATAATAATAATAATAATAATAATAATAATAATAATAATAATAAAAATAATAATAATAATAATAATAATAATAATAATAATAATAATAATAAGCACAGTAGTAATAATAACAATATATAGCTCATTGGAAAGGTCTTGAAACGGGCTTTAAAATGAGCTATCGTTTAATAATTTTCGTTGGCCGGAACTCTGTAAATTTAAATTTTAAAAAATGACCTTGAAAAAATAAATGACCTTGAAAAAATAAATGACCTTGAAAAAATAAATGACCTTGAAAATAATAATATTTTGAAAAATAATAATAAAATGGTCAAATGACCTTGAAAATGGTCTCGGGAAAACGTTAATAACTTTGTCAATATTAATGATGATGATGATTTTAATATCTCATTCGAAAGGTCTTGCACCAAGCTTCAAAATAAGCTATCAAATAATAAATTCGGATAATGAAAACGATAACTTTTGGGCAAACGAAAACCTGTTCACCGCTAGATCACATAATAATATTTTGAAAAATAATAATATTTTTAAAAATAATAATATGACCTTGAGAATGACCTTGGATGAGTCATATGACCTTGAGAATGACCTTGGGTGAGTTATATGACCTTGATAATGACCTAGGGTGAGTCATATGACCTTGAGAATGACCTTGGATGAGTCATGGTCTTTGTTTCAATGACCTTGATGAGCCATATGTCTTTGTTTAAAATTTGACCTTGAAAAAAAATGTACTTTTAGACTTAGAAATTTTTTTAAAAATTTTCTGGCCGGGGGGAGGGTGGGTATGTGATCTAGCGGTGCCCAATCCATCTACTGCAAACAAAAGGAAGATTTGGGCCCATTAGCTTGACACAATGATTAATGGGAAAAGAGTAAGGAGAAGATAGCGCGCGTGGGAAGACCGGTAGGGCCATTAATTATCTGGATTCGTTGGACCATTATGGGTGACAGCCGAAGCAAACACGTAGGAGAAAATGTCAAACGAAAGATTGGCTCGGCAATAACCATTTGTCATCCTGATTTCTAGGAGTATATAAGGAAAGGGAAAATCAGAGAAAATCGGCATTTTGCCTCAGCTAGGGTTCGAAGAATCAGACGATAGGAAAAGTTGGTAAACGAATTAGGGAAAGTAGGGAAAAGAAGAAATAGAATTAAGAATACGGAAAGGAGAAAATAAATCAAACCAAACAGGAACCGAGGAAAACGAGAGTCGAGAGAATCTAAAGGATTAAAAGGTGAATATTATTTGTTTGCAGAGCATCAATGCCGAGCGGAGAATCGTATAAAACTTTGATTGGTAATTGTAGCGTGTTAATAAATTGTAAACCTGTTGTTTTAATATACGTTGGGTCGTTCATTGTTTGATTTAAAGAACACAGGAGTCAGAGAGAACCGACTTGAAATAATCCAAAACCCAACAAATTTATTAAAATATATTTACATCACATGAAAACCTCTTCTTCAAATATGAATTCCTCTTTATAATTGAAAAATTCATTATATGATTCTTTTGTATAGAAAATTTTCAGCTTTTAAATTTTTTAAAATTTTGAATGAAAGAAACAATTTTTACAGTCATTCTTTGAAGACGATAGGTCTAGTCTTATTTCAACCATTGCGTCTAAGAGACAGCTGAAATCCATTTCTTATTTTGGTCTTATGCATATTAAAAGGGAGAACATTCTCTCTACTACAGCATTGCTAAAGGGTATTATTAAGCTAGTTAGAGCAAATGAACCAAGCACTTAGAATTGGGACTGTGCACCAGCTAAATTTGACTTCCCTCATGACCCCACCAAAATAATAAGCATCTAAAACCTGATATTTCATTAGTCGTAATAGATTTTTTAGTAGTCTAAGCGCTAAATCTTTGTTGTCTCTTAGCATTTTTTCGTCTTTGGCTTGGGTCTGATTAATATACAACCCAAAAATAAACTTGTGCTATCTACTGAATAAGTCAAAATCATGACGAAATCGTTGAAATGTTCATTGATAGTGTTTATATCTTTAATTTAAGCATTTAAAACTATTTGGTGAACGTGAGGACGGGTACGATGCGTGATTTTCACGCAGGCGCCACGGCGGAAAAATACAAAAGGCGGCAAATTTGTACAGAAATTTGTTATTTTCATAAGATTTTTATGTTTTTATAATAAATATGAAATAAATTAAAAGTAATAAAGTTATATTGTTTTGTTATGTATGCATTTATCGTTTTTATTACTCTTATTATGGAATGCGAAGGCGGTAATATGCAATTTTCACACATCATCTGAAACTCTAGCGCCAGTGCTGTATATATATATATATATATATATATATATATATATATATATATATATATATATATATATATATATATATATATATATATATATATATATATATATATATATATATATATATATATATATATATGTATATATAAAATTAAAATTTATTTGTTTTTTAAATTATTTTGACCTCAAAACTTTTAGTAATTGGAAATAAATAATTTAATTTACATATTCTAGGTTATTGTTTAAAAGTTTGTTACCATGGTTAATTTCTTTCAAGTATTTCAATCTTGAGATATGGTATCGATTCAATACGGCGGTGGTCCCACATTAGAACAAAGAGAAAAATTTTGCAATTTAAGGCCTGGAAGCCATATTCCTGGGTAAATTTTCTTTATAATAAGCTTTTTATTTATTTTATAACTAGTTATTATGGTTACGTTCCACAATTGAAATATAGTAATGGTAAAACCTTTGGTCGCGAAACACATGACTGTGCTAGAGTAACTTCTTTTTAATTATTAATTCGTTTTCTAAATTGTTTTCAATAGAAACTTGCTTATTATAATGGACCAAAGAATCAGGTTAGTTACTAAACTTATTTATTTCAAAATTAGAAATTTTGCACTAATTAAATATTGTTAAATTTTATAAAATGAATATAATTTCAATTTAACTTTTGACTTTTCAAGTATTTGACTTCCAGATGAATTTATCTGACTTTTGTTATTTGGTTTCTTTTTCCCAAATGAACATTTCCAATGATGGACATGGAGAAATATAAATATTCTATCATTATTATTTGCCAAATTAGCTGAATCGAATTATTTAGAAAGTTCATCATCTCTATCCAGAAATCGGATCTTCAAAATCAGGGAAAGAAAAATCATTATTTGTCGATGAAGTTGCCGTTAGGAAACTCCCAATTCCCACAGGTGACAATAAATATACTGAAAAAATGATGCCTGGTTATTCTGGCGATATACCGAGATCATTGAACCGATTCGGTGGCACGTATCGCAGCATTTGTGACGAGTGCGTAGAAGAGTTTATCACTGATTATGAAAGAAATAAAGCCAAACAAGCGGACTTGACGAAAATGTCGACTTTATTTCCAAAATTGCGTCCGATTTCCGGGGATCCTCGAGTGAGAGATCACATAAATCTTTGGTCGGACAATTTGATGAAAAGCTCAGTACTTGCTACCGATCGCCGAAGTCTAACAGAACCACCAATGCCGGGTTATTCTGGATACATTCCAAGAATGAACAACACAGAATTAGGACTAGCTGCTCGATACCATCAAGCTACAGCAAGGAGTCTAGAAACATTCCAAGATGAAACATTTCGTCATTTCCTAAGAAATGAAAAAGAATATAAAGTGGAAAAGTATTTTTTATTTGTCTCCCTCTAATATAAATAATTATTAATTATAATTTATTAATTTATAACAAATATTATTAATATTTTATTTATTAATTATTTATTATTATTNTAATTTAATATTTATATTTTTATAATAATAATATTTTATAATAATAATAGCATTTTCAATATATTTATTTATTATTACTAATTTATTAACTAATTAACTAATTAAATTTATTAATAATTTTTATAATAATATTAAACTATTGATAATTTCTAATTTTTCGTATAATTTTATAATTAATTAATTTTTATAAATAGTTGTTTTAAATGTTTTTAAATTATATGATAACGCCAATCAAACATTTTTTTCACTATATATTTCGACAGTTTTCCTGTTATCATCGGGTGGGATATAATAACTGTATAAATTAAGGATTTTAAACAAATTTATTAATTATATAAAAAAATTTTTATTTAATAAAAACCTTTAATTATTTTTTAAAAATTATAATTAAATTAATATATTATTTTTAAATTAATTAATTTTATTAGTTTTTAATTTAAATAATTAGTTAATTTAAAGATTGAATTAAATTTGTTATTAATATATTCTTATTTTTATAAAATATTAATTTAATTATTTTTTTTTTATTTTTATTTTTGGTTCATTAAAATTTGATTTACAAGCTATCTGAACACATTTTTTTACTGAGAATAAAATTCTTTCCTCTTTATAGTTTATTCTGAAATTAAAAGTTTTTAAAAAAAATTTTGGTTATATTTTGATAATAAAATTTAGAAACTTGATTATAAAAAAATGATTTTAATTTCCAGAATTCTTTTACTTCATAAATATTAAAAATTTTATAAATTATGAAATATATTTTAGAGATAAAAAATTAAATTATCAATAAAAATGCATAAAAATAAATTCTCAATAAAAATGCATAAAAATAAATTAACGATTAAGAAATTATTTTTTTCAAAAAAGTTTTTCAATCTAATAAAAGTTGAATTTAAAGTAAAAATAAATCAAAAAGTAACACTATTCAATTTCAAACTCAATCTGGATATTGTTTTTAAATCATTTGAACCCTAAAATGCGTATTTGGAATTATATTTAATTAATAAACGCCTAAAACATTGCTCCATAATCCATGTCCAATACTTCGCCATCAATTTCTACATTATCTGCTCTCAATATCTCTAAAGCAATCTAAATCTCAGCCTTTCACAACCATTATTCTAAATTTGTTAATTATAGAGCTAAATGAACTTTTTAGTATTCATTGAAACCGTTTAAATAGAAATTTGTCTTCATCATTTAACATTTTTTTCTTCATTTGCTCGACAACTCTACAGTCTTCCTTCGGATATGATACGCGCGTGTTATATTCGAGTTTATTGAAATTATTCAAAATTTGAAATACTATATTTTTTATCAAATACAATGCGCACTCAAATATAACACGAGTATTTTATTCGAATATTAGCCTAATTCTTTCTGGTAGTTTTATATAAATGAAAATTAACTAACATTGTAAATTTCAACGCTTTATTTCATTCTTATAAGAACTTTTTTCAATTTTCACCACTGATTTCTTTTCAATTGACATTATATTTATTAAAAAGCTTGACTATGAATCAGTAAATATATCGATGTTTTTTTGATATATTTACTGCTTCATAGTCAAGCTTTTTAATAAACATTATTTCATTCAATGTGGATATTTTTTTCATGAAAAAAATTGAGACTTCACATGCTTTTCTCAAACTGTAATTTTCCTCTGATTTATGGTAGACACAGAATAAATTTCCAAATCGGTCCCAATAGATTCACAATTTTGCAAAGAACTTTTTTCAGAAGAATCAAGCAATTTCTTACAATTAGCATCTTTATCAATAAATTCCAAAACTTTGCGAGTAAATTCAGGAAGCCGACTTTCGAAATCTTTCGATGTTTCATTTCTCGCCTTTCAAATTATTATTTTTATCTAGTAATTGTCCATAACTTCTTTTCCACTCTTTCTAAATTAAATTGGGAATTCTCGAAAAATTTTTAATGTCTCCTGCAATTTATGAATATTGAATTAAAATGCGTGCATACTTTTTTCGGTGGAAGGATACAGTTTAGAGTATTAAAATCGAATTCAGTAGAGTTTAATTTAAAATTTTTATCTGTCATTGTTTCTACAAAAAATAGAAAATTTATAAAGTTTTCACAATTCAAAAATTTACATCAATTTTTTATTATATATTGTGTTTAAAATTATTTTCGCCACCACTTTCTCCATTTCTATATTAAATGATGTAATTCCATGCAACAACAAATTTCAACACACAGACAAGTTTGTGTTTCTATAATATAAGTTTATTGACTATTTTAATATTATAGCTGACGTAAATAAAAACATAAATTTTCCAAATTTAAAATTTTTTTTCATTTTATTACATCATATGTTATGCAAAATATGTCGTGACCAGAAAAATGTTTGTCAATCAACGATTAATTTGCCTTATGTTTTGTAAAGTTTATTTATTATATTTCTATAATTTTCCAACAAAATTTCAAGTAAATACTTCAATCAATATTTAAATTAATTAAAATCAAATTATTATTGATGTAATTCCATGCAACAATAAATTTCAACACACAGACAAGTTTATGTGTTTCTATAATATAAGTTTATCGACTTTTTTAATATTATAGCTGACGTAAATAAAAACATAAATTTTCCAAATTTAAAATTTTTTTTCATTTTATTACATCATATGTTATGCAAAATATGTCGTGACCAGAAAAATGTTTGTCAATCAACGATTAATTTGCCTTATGTTTTGTAAAGTTTATTTATTATATTTCTATAATTTTCCAACAAAATTTCAAGTAAATACTTCAATCAATATTTAAATTAATTAAAATCAAATTATTATTGATGTAATTCATGCAACAATAAATTTCAACACACAGACAAGTTTATGTGTTTCTATAATATAAGTTTATTGACTTTTTTAATATTATAGCTGACGTAAATAAAAACAAATTTTCCAAATTAAATTTTTTTTTTCATTTGATTACATCATATGTTATGCTATTTAAAATTTTTAATATTTGATTTGATTGACTTGTGTTTATAATAAATACAAATTCTATTTCAGTGGCACTTACACGTTGGTTTACTGTTTTCATTATTATTTCATTTCTTTACTTTTTTGTTTTTGGTTTTTTGATAATATTATTGATAAATCCTCTCTAATGATTTTTAAAATACAGCGTAGCTAATCAAAAGCCTTTATCTTTACAATCTCCTACTGAACCGAAATTTTCCAGGAGAATATTTAATAAAGACGGAATGATCCCGTCGTACACTGGGCATCTTCACCGTAACGATTGTTTTTGTTGATTTTTCGGTAGATTTAATGCGGGAACGTTGTCTAGGTGCCAAAGAGGTAATGGGGTACACAGTTGGAGACACATCGCGATCTCTTGATGTTTGCAAACATGACTTCCGCTGCTATGGGGAATATGTGCAGAATAAGGACCTTGCTGTTCATTAGAACCGCGACAGTTGCCATTGACATTATTTGCACTAGCCTGACATTATTGACATTATTCGTATTGTAATCCAGTATTTCCTATATCTGCTGATGCCGCTGAACGCTTTTGTTTTATGCTGACAGTTTTTTATTTTCAAATCTTAGATTTTATCTTTATTTGACGAATCTATCTCAAATATATACATATATATCTCTACCATTCCTGTTGACATGGTAGCAACAATCGAGGGTGTTCTCTCGGTCTTGGTTTATTTGGCATAAATTGCCATGGAAATATTTAATTAAATACATTTTATGTCTACTGGACTTTTGTTTTATTGATGATTATATATATCTCGGTTATAGCAATGGTTGGGAGATTATTACGGTTTTGGGGAAAGAATTGGTTTGGGGTTGTGGGCCATTAGGGACGGGATCAATACACCTAATTCCAGAAGTTAAAAGTCTCTATAATACACGTTGGTTTGTTCATCAGTGAATGACTCACCATTTATGAGAATGTCATTCATTTATTCAATTTTACAAGTAAGTTTTTTATTTTAAGTAACTTTTAAGGTTTGAATTTTGATTTTATAAAATTATGAGATCACTATTCAAACTCTTAAATGTTACTTGTAGTCAACATTTTTGTTAGAAAAAGACATAGTTTCACAGAAATATTTATTCACTACAAAAATCTAAACGGAACACACAATCGTTATACTATTTATAGTACATTAAATTGCGTAATCTACAAAAGGGAGAATTATTAGTTTAAGTGATACTGTTGACACAGAAGACAAACATACTTACTTAATTTAGTTATACAAGCATTCCCGCATTATTCAATAGATATCAAGGTCTAGTGACCTGGTTATGTAAGTAATTCGTTGGAAATTATTATATCATCTTACAATTTTGATTATAAATTATTTTTAATTAATTTTCAAGGTTTTTTTTAGAATTTTTATGACCATGAATTTATTTGGAATTATTTCGATAAAATGAAAGTTAGATTAATATTTTTAACTATAAATAAATAAAGAAATCATCAAACGCATTTATTTTTTTAAGACATTTAAGAAAGAAGTAGTTTTTTAAGTTTTTGTAATTTTCTTTCTCCAGCTCATTGATTTGGCAAATTTTGTCATTTTATGTAATTCTATGAAATTATTATTTTTTTCATACAAGTTATTAAAATTTACGATTTTCGATGGACCTTGTTGAATATTAGAAATGCTACCTTCACACAAAGTCGTTTGACAAGAAATATACTTTAAAATATTTTTATTATTTGTAATTAAATGAAAAAATTCTTCACCTCAAAAAGCTAGCGTTTCCAGAGAAATATCTAAAAATCTAAAGAAATATTAACTTCAAAAATATTTTATAAATAGATTTTACGATGTTTTGTCATCCTTTTATCGAAAGTTCAAAGTAGAGTTGTCCGATTGAAAATCAAAAATTTTTTCTGCCATGAATTTTAATATATTAAAAATAATGATATGTTAACAATATGTTAATTACTTTTAACTTTCGGAATAAAAAAAGCTATAATAAATTTGCATGCATTTTATTTTATGTGTTAGGCTGTGTTTGTATGTAAAATTATTTTTCTGTCACTTTCTCAATTCCTATAATAAAACTTTTAACTTTCGGAACATTAAATTTTTGCACTCAGTTTATGTGTTCCTATATTATAATTTTATCGATTTTTTTTAGATAATAGAAACTTTTAACTTTGGAATTTAGGTGTATAATCATTCGCATCAACATACTACATTTATTATTTTAAATTTATAGACATTTGACATTTTGCATTATACATTTAAAATGTTAATTTGAAAATACTATTTTAAAAATATCTTATATAATTAATCTTTAAAATCAATATTTAATTTTTAAATATATTCAATATTTTTTATAATTTGTTTTCAATTATCTAATTGCAGTTCATAGCTTCTATTGTGCACTTGTTTGATGACTTCTGCAGGCCCAAAATATCTATCATCCTCTATGTTATTTGTATTACTCTTTATTAAGAACCTATAACCTACGTTTTCCTGCCTTTCTGTCAATTTAACAATAAGTTCTCTTTATTCTGGCATGTTTTGAAGCCACTGTCTATAAATGGTTTCTCATTTGCATTTTGTCCAATCGTTTTATGAAATGTTGAGTTCAACGTAAATTCTGCTTCTGGTAATAAATCAACCAAATTTTTGTTACTTTTTTCTTTAAAGGTAATATGAATAGTATCTTTAATTTCCCCTCAAATCACTTTCCTCTGTTACAGAGTATACATCTTGTTACACCGTATTTTAAAATCCAGCAATTTTTAAAAATTTACGTAACTCTATTCTCATATTAAGATTCCACCGCATGTAGCGAAACATACTGCTATATCTATCAACAATGGCAAAATATACTTAATTCTATAATGTGTTTTGCTTAGTGGCCCATAAAAATCAATATCACCTTACATAAATCTGTTTCTGACATTTTCCAAATTTTTCCTTAAATTGAGCTGAAATATTTCGTTTTTGGCAATATTCATAAATTTGAATCACATCCGCTATCATTTTTCTCGTACCTATCATAGCAAAATTATTCGATGCATGCCAAAGCGTGACATAGCTTTTTTTAATATTATTGTATAAATTCTGTTCCTTGATCATCTGGTATCCATATTTTATTATCCTCTGACTTTTAATTTGAATGTTTACTCATTTCGATTAAGCTTTCTGTAATTTCTTTGATTTCATTTAAGCTACTTTGTCATTCTGTTGAGGTAATAAAATAATCAAAATTAAAATCAAATTATATTTATAATCAAATGAAGGAGAGAGGTAAAAATCTGGCCAGTGAAAGAATCGATAGTGCAAAGAAACAAAAAGAGAATAAAGGTTTGAGAAGGTGTATAATTATTAGGGGAAAGCACAAAAATGTTAATTGTGAAAAATCGATAAAAGATTCAAATTTTGAATTAATATTCACCGAGGCGGAAACAAGTAACATCTTTTGGTAATCAAAGACGTATGAGTCAGTCCAGCTGATACATAAAATTTCTTTGGTCGAATAGAAAGTGTCGATGATCAAGGTAATCAACCAAGACAAAGGTTTCAGCTTCTCTAATGAATAGATTTTGATGTGAGTTCGTGATTGAAATGACGAAAGATGTATGAACTCTTGAGTTTGTTTTTCTTTTTTTTTTAAAATGTTTTTTGAATATTTAAACAATTATTTTAATTTAATTAATTTAATAATATATTTTAAGTTTAATTATTAAGTTGATATTTTTATTAATGTGGAAGTCAGAGGCACTACACGACGTAATCATTTCATTATCTATAATAGAGAAGATGATATTTAGGATATTTAGAATATAACGCTTTGTTCCATTTTAATATTACTTTTACAACAAAATTAATTATAAATAAGAAAGGACGAAAAAAAATGTTTGGATGATTAAGAATTTTTAGAATGATAAAACTATAACATAGCCTTAATCTGACGGTATTTTAGTTTAAGCCTTTTTAATAATACAATAGGATTCTTTAAAAAAATAGTGAAAAATTTAAAATGAAGAAGGAATTATTCCATTCACAATGAGGGACGATTGTATATTACACTTAGAAGTTCATACATGATTTACTGCAAGACAAAATAAAAATTTTCAATGAATTCCTCTAAAATGTTATGATAAATACACTATTTTGATTATTCAATATTCAATAATTTTCTATCCATTTATAATAGAAAGAATAACAATCTTACCCCTTTTGCTGATAACTTCGTTCCAAAAATGTTCTTAAATGTATTCCCATACAGATGATACAGTAAAACAATCATTTTCTCTTGGAAACCTTAAGAAAGTGGTTGAGATATTAAAAAGACCCCATTTACCTATAACCCACCAACCGTTAATTTACTTGTTTACGAGCTTTTGTACATGGTTTGGCATTGAACACGTGTTGTACATTTGCTTCTTGACAATCTGTCTGCGTTGCAATGTTCTTTTCCAATTTTTACTTTTGAGCTTTTTAATTTTATTTTGTTGAGCCTAGGCTGAGTTTCAAGTCAAATGATGTCAAGTGATCTATGTGACATGAGTAAATAACATACTGAACGACTTCAATTCTCAACAAAAGATAAATGAGATGAAACTAAAATTACCAAAATCATGAATTTATTGTGCGTGATTAATAATGAATTGAAACATTACCGTCGAAGTTTTGTAAGATTACGACGTAAACAAAGACAGTTACGTACAATTTACCTTGAGTCAAATGACAAAAAAAGAGAAAAGTTTGAATAGTTAGAAGTTATAATGTGATTGAGCTAATTTTAAAGTTTACAACTTCGTCGACGACACACGTAGCGGCGTGAAACTTCTAACGTATAAACCACGAACTTTCGAAGTTGATTTAACTCCGTCAAACTTCATTGATACAACACCGATAACTCATAAAAAACGTTTCGTGAAGTAGTCAACCTATTTCACCCCAACTGATAAAGTAAAAATAAAGTAAATAATTTACTAGATTATGCATTATTCATTCAACTCAGTTATTCCATTAATGGGTTCCCACGGAATCCCTAGGGTTCTGTGAGAGATAATCAACGGTTCCGCAAAGTAATGAAGCTCTGGCATCAGATATTTAAGAAATGGAATGATCAACAATCAATTCTTGTTCTATTCAGAGTTGAATCAAACCACAACAGGTTAAGATGTATTCTACTTATTTGAAGAGAACATTTAATCATGAAAACTTAATGGATGAATTGTGTCAGCACCTGTAACAATAGATATCCAAGCATGTTAGGAAAAAAACAAAGGATTCACGTTCTAGAAGTCAATCCTTCTGTCATGGTTTTCAATTGCATTATACACAGAGCAGTGTTGATGGTCAAAGATTTATCTGAAACCATCCAGTTGGTCATGAATCAAGTTATTAAATCACAACGCACATCACTCGTGATTTCTTTCTGTGAGAGTCAATGGATTCGAACTGCTAAAATTCTCTGTTTCAAACGGACATGCATTATGTTTCAAATGGAAAAGTACTTCAACGCGTGTGCCACTTAAAGATGGAAATCATCTCATTCCTCGAACATGAATATCTGGTTTCAGAATTTGATGTTAACAGCGAGTTGCGGTGGCTTAAAGTAGTATTTCTGCCTGATTTATTCAAAATCTTAAAATAATCATTAAAATCCTTCAAGGACCTAATGAGAATATTATGATAACAGCTGAAAGACTTAATGCATTTAAGTACAAACTTGCTTTTTGGAAAATCACATTGTTGATCAACAACTTTGAACTATTCTCAATGACTGACATACTCGATAACAAATATTTAATTATTGAAAATATTTAATAGACCACTGAACAATCTTCAACAATCCATGAAGGGGTATTTTTCATCTCTTGATGTTGAACAATATTATTTGATAATGAACCCGTTTGGAAATAGCGAGATCAAAGGTTTATAGGCTCTACAAAAAACAGCTGATTGATCTAAAAGAGGACTTGTGTAAGTTAAGCTTTCTGAATTCTAGATCACATTAAAAAATCAGTGTCAAGAATTGAGGTTAAAACCTGTGAAAACTTTGCTGCCGTATTTAACATCATATTTATGTGAATTAGGATTCTCAGCCCTGACCGAAATTAAATCTGAGAAGCGCGAAAGATTACTGATGTTGGAACCAATAAAAGAGAGTTTGCTTATCGTCAATTGAACCTCGAATTGAAAGGTTTTGCTGTGAAAATCAGTGACATCTTTGAAATAATTTGAGTGTTTCGTGAACAGAAATAGTCTGTAAAACACTGAATTAACTAATAGCTATGGAATAAAAATATTCAGGAACATTCAAATAATAAAGGCAGGTGCCGAAAATTCGTGAATATCGAAAAACATCGATATATTACTGATTTTATAGTCTTCAAGCTCTCCTTTTAATATATTCAATGGAAAAATAATCAGTGGTGAAATAAGAAAAAAATTCTTATAATTAATATGTAGTTTATTTGTGTGGGTTTGGGAAGATTATGCCTCGATTGAAAATAATGATTATCATTCGTAGTTGCGTTAAAAAAATTACATTAAAGAAATAATATTACACTACACATATATTTTCTGTGAATAAACAACCGTAATAAGAAGTAAGAGTACTCTATCTGCACAATAAATTCATGGGTTTCTGGAAATACTCATGCAACATGAGGTATTTAACTTTTACTTCAGTACCAACGTCAATTTTGATGGTTGAAGTTTGGTGTAGATATTATTCTTTATCAGATTTGTGTTTACTA